>OX637867.1:4415942-4520942 GCA_951802705.1 Netelia virgata | reverse complement strand
TAAACAAACAAAAAAGAGGGATAAAATTGTAATAAAAAAAAATAAAATAAAACCGAAGAAAGGATCGACGAACGAGTCAAGGAATTTCCGATAAATCCACACCGCGTTCAACGAGACGCGCGTGGTAGTTTCCTCGTTTCGTTTTTTTTTTTTTTTGATTTTGTTCCACCGTCGAACGAGAGAAGAGTTACGCAATATCCGGGTTTTTTAACGTATCCGCGATGCGATATATTGTTAAATCGCATGGCGGGAATTTCATACGACATTGTCTTCGTTTTGATTGTTCTTATCGTTATTACCCTCGAGCCGTTGTTATATTTAGTTTTTGAAATTATAAACGTGACAAAGTGTAATGCATATCTGTCGGAAACGCATAGTTTCCAGTCTGGCATTGTCCATGTCCAGTGTCTCGGAATAAATATGTGTGCACGCGTGTGTGTGTGTGTGTGTGTGTGTGGACGAGTCTGGGTGCACGACCAACACCGCGACTATGACGAATCCGTGAACTCAACCAGACACGATTCCTGTTATTTGTTCACCGTTAGTGATAGCGATTAAAACCGAGAACGTGACACGAAAGAGAGAGAGAGAGAGAGAGAGAGAGAGAAACGAAGCTCGATGGTCGAGGGACTGGCAGGATGGAATTTAAAAAAAATGCATTAATCGCATTTAATGCAATTGTGAATCCAACAAAAGCCTGAAATGAATTTTTCGATGATAACATAGCAACGCAAAGCATCGTAAAAATGTATTAAAATACATTTTATGTATTAAAGTTACGATTGCTTTCCTGGTAAATCGTTCGATCGCCTATTATTAAGATCGATAAAAAATAAAAATAAAAAACAAATTCACGAGTTTCCGGCGTTTTCTCGTGGGTGAGCAACGCCGCAAGAATTCGAGAGAGCATATGGCGCTCCCCGGCTACCGATCATTTTCCATCACGGTTTTACTTTCACCCTCTCTCGTCTCGTTTTTCATTCCATTCGCGCGCTAATTCTATATAATTCAACGTAATGAAAAAATGAGAATACGTGGTTTTCACGTTATGCATTGACTCTAGGGCGTACCCCCTCCCCCTCCCGCCCCTCGCACTCTTTCTCTCGGCAGCAGCGTGGGCCAGAGGGTGTGTCGGTCACGCTCTACGACCTCTGGAGGGATACGACGCAACCCCCCCCTCCCCTCCCTCTCCCACGCCGTTTCTGAACGCATTAGCAGTAGCTCTACAAAAACATATTTCGTTTCCTGGAAAGAACGAAAACAAAAAAAACGAACATTGATGAAAATTAGAGTCCTTAGTCGAGTTTACCGCGAAACCAGCAACGAATAAATTTCTTTCGCGAATAAAATTGTCGACTCGTTCTTTTTTGTTTTCGTTCGTACGAGCTCTAGGCATGCAAAAATGATATTAAACGTATTTACCGCGTCTATATGCATCGTGTATAGTGTGGGAACGTAATCCGGTCGCGTATCTTGCTAGACGTTACATATATATAGGTATATATATATATATATACATATATGTAACGTCTAGCAAATGTATATAGCTATATAGGTACATAGAGAACGTCATATTCAGCGTGGTCACGATCGGACGATTGACCTTAAACTCTCGCTCGGACTTATTTCTCCATCTAGTCATAGTGAGATCTCTCGAGAATGATAGGAATTCGCGTAGACCGGAATACGACCGGGGAATTCGAGCGAGAACGGAAGCGTTGGTCATCGTTCGAATGAAATACAAAGTATTTTTCCAAATGTCTTTCGTCGCGATCGTGTAAAATTTCGCACGGGCGTTACGTTCATTAAATATACGATCGACGGAAAACTAAAAAGGAAAGATTTCGTACAAAACACCAATAATTCATTCTTGACTCGTAAACTTCTCGTCCCAGAAATTGCCGGCAAATATTGTGCCCGGGACTACGATAATTGCGTCGCCGCGTCTTTCTTCCTTGGTAAACGGCAACGGGAATAGAGCCGAGCGAGAGAGATCGGAGGCGCGATCGGCTAGCCACCAAAGAAATATAAAGAATAAGAAGACGAAGGAGGAAGAGAGGAAAAAATTGAAAGATCGAGCTTATCGATAATCGCACATTGGTAGTACCGCGGCGTTTCGCAGCGGCGACGCGATAGTCAGAGAGAAAAAGATCGTAGTATAGTTCTCTGTTCATTTCGTTTCCATCTGGAGAATGAATCACACATGCGAAAGAGTAAAGACCACGAGAGAGAGAGAGAGAGAGAAAGAAAGAAATTGAGCAAAAGAAAGAGAAAAAGAAAGAGAAATAGAGAGAAAGAGTGCGGCGCGCGTCTCTCTCGCAGATAGCAATCGAATTCGCACGCGCGTATCAGTCATCGTTGAGCCTCGGTCATTACGCACCGAGTTCTCTCGCGATTCTCTTCTTCTCCGCGCTCTTATAACCAGCCCCGGCTTTATACACGTTCTCAAAGTCTCTTCTTCTCTTGCCGCTCTATGCCGACGCCGCAACAGCGCCGTGATTGCTCCTGCCTGGTTCTGCACCCCTCGCGGGCTCTTCTCGACTCTCGCCCCGTTACCAACACGCCCTCGACTCTAAATATATCTATATCTAGGTATATATATATATATGTGTATTGCTGCCATGGTGCGCGATCTTCTTACAGGATACTTCTCTTGGTCCTCTCTTCTTGTGCTCGCTCCTTCCTCGTGGCTCGCGCGCCTCGAATAACGTCGCGATTATTACTGCCACGAGAGCTAAAGAATGCGTCTATATAGATATATTGTTCATTAATCGAACAGAGGGACGTGGAAATGGATATACGAGATTCGAAACGAAAATGGCTGAGACGATCGTCGAAATAGGATTTACACCGATTTTATAAAATTTCTGTCAATTAATTCTCGACTCGACCGAATTATATTTTATTCTAATGAACCAAGTACAAAAATAACTCAATCGTTTTATCCAATTGTTTACACAACTTTTTACCTTTGCCGCGTTTTAGATAATTTTATTAACAAAATTGTTTGAAAGCGCGAATCGAATAATTATTGAAAAATGCAAATTCCTCGAAGTATCGCGCGCGAATCTTACGAACGAGGTAGATGTAATCGAAGATTCGATCCAAGCAACCAAGCTCCGAGGGATTGTCCGTCTGATAAAATTGCGGGATGAATAACGAGGAAAAGAAAAAGATCGTCAAAGAGGAGAGAAATGAGAAGAGGCCGCGCGGAGCATTTAGTAGTAGAGGTAGAAAAGATCTGGTCTTTCGTAGTTGCGAGCGACTACTACGATATATATCTATATATCTATATATATCTATATATATATATATATATATAATACGCACAGGTAAACTATATACATATATATAGGAGGGAAGCTGCGTGGCTGTGGGACCCGATCCCAAAGCAAGGTAGAAGCCGTTGCAGGTTCGGCGAGGCCAGTCCATCGCGGACCCTCCTCTCGTTCGTACGCGCGCCAGTGCTGTGCTTATATATATTTATATATATACATATAAAAGATACACATAATATACAACTATATAACTATATACCTCAAAACCTCATCTCTTGCCGCTCGTTCAAATCTCCCCGTGTGCCGTTTCGGACTCCGTCCGTAGCTGTCGATCGTTGAAATCTCCGGGTCTTTTTCTTGTTTTTTTTTTTGACTTTCTGTTCAACCCGCGCGGTCATCTTCCGTCAACGCTCGTGAACGAATATACGAATAATGGATCGCGATCGTGTTCCGTCGAAAAATTGACGATCGCGACTATGAACTCTGACTCGATCGTCGAATTAAAACTTTATCGTGTTTATCGGAGCTGATAACGATCTTTCGCTGACAAAATTGCCCACCGAGTACCGAGACTCTGTCGTGCGTAGAAGTCGTACCACCGGTGCGACGGTTGTGACGTTAGTCGAAGTGGTGGTGGTGGTGGTGGTGGTGGTGGTGTTTTTTTTTATTCGCCGCGACTCCTTTTCGTGGTGGTGGCGAATGCGAAGCAACCACAGGCGCGGAGAGTCCGAGACCGAGAGGAGAACTCACTCACCTCGCCCAGTTTACCCTTCGCTCCGATTACAGACGGCACAAACGACTCGCGCTCCGAATATTTTTCGACAATATTGCGCCCTGACGTTCGATTGAAAAACAAAACAAACGATCATCGATCGATCGATCGAGAATTTAATCTTCGCGTTGAAAGATCTCTCGATATTATACGAACCATCATTTTATATAATTCGTGGTAAGTAACGCGATAAAAAATTGTGCGCGAGTGACAATCGTCGTACGAGGCGTAAGGGATGAAAGCTGTGATACGATGGAAGTGACTCGTCGAAAAATCGTTTCTCTTGAACGAACATCGTCGTTTCCACGGCCGACGAGATCGTCGATTGTTCGAGAGTTAAAAATCACCGAGACGCGATAACGGTATCGTTTGTCGGTCTAACTTCTCCCCCTCCCCTTGATCCTCGCATCACGCGACCCCCTCTCCCACTTCCAGCTCCCCGCCCCCTGCTCACGCTATAACCTCGCGGACGTTTTCGTTTTGTTTTTTTTTTTGCTTTTCACATTCATGACAACGAGAGGCGCTTTTTAAATTTATTATCCGGAAGTGTCGAGACAATGAGAACGGATACGCCACGGACAATGGGGTGACCGGAACGCGGCGCGATATTTTTTTCCTCCCCCTCCTCCCACCCCCTCGCCCTCTTCTTCATTATACGACTCTTCGTGTCTGTATCTCGTTCCATTATATTTTTATTATTATTTCGACGGACATGCGTCATCGAGCGAACAATTATGCGTGACGGTGTTAAAAGTTAAAGAAAGATAATAAAAAAAATTAAAAAAGAAACAAAAAAAAAACAAAAGGAAATTTGCAGTGTTTCGTTAAAAAAAACGTCGAAAAATAATAAGTTTCGTCATCGCGACGATTATAAAAGGAAGATTAAATATTAAAAAGAAAAAGAGAATGAAAATATTTGTGTAATAACGGTACGATATAAAGCAGAATGTGGGCGCGCATGTGCACGAGGAAGCCGCGGTACGATCTATAAAAATGTAAACCTATACGAGTTTTCGATAACGGCCGCACGAGTTTATCTTTTCAATTAGTGTCTATTCGCTAATGACCGTCGTCGAGTTCTCTCTCTATCTTGCCGGAGAAAGAGATCGGTTGGATCGGGCCGTTGCTTGTTTGCTCGCGAATAAACCGCCGCCGCCGCCACCGCCAACGACGACGACGACGACGACGACGACGACGACGACGACGAGGCAACTTCATTGGCATTTGGCCATTAGAGGATAACCGATTCGTCGAACGGCTGATAAACGCGTGTCTCTAATCGTTAGATTGCTCGGCTCCCCGCAATGCGCACACTCTACAAAGAATTATAGTGCGCCCGAGAACTGCAGAACTTTCCACCTTGTACGCTAAATACATATATATATATATATATGTATATATATGTAACGTTGGAGAACCGCTACCACCTGTTTTCCTGTTGTGCACGCACGCACACACACGAAGACACGTATATCTGCCATAAACCCCGGTGGTTTGTTCAGTTCTCGATGGGAGATTGATCGGACGGAGACGTTAATCGAGAAATTCTCGAACACGAACGACATTTTCTACGAGAAAGAATTCTCGTATTTTTTTCGTTCGTTTTGTTTTTTTTTCGAAATTTTCTTTCACGGATTTCTTTTTTCTTCGTTGTTCGTCTTTAACCGCGGAAAAGTCTCTTGCCCCGTCGATTTATTTTGGACGAGCGTGATACATTAATATATACGGGGCGCTCTTTCTTCGTACCGTAAGAAGCCGGCCCGCGGTCAATAAGCGACGGCAAACAGTATCATCCTCGTCGGTTTTGCCTCACGGCGTGAATGTTCGAAAACGAAACGTATATCTATATATATATATTGTGCGTGTGTGATTAACCCCGCGCATGTGTGTGTAACTCTGAAAATCGCAAACGTTTGTTCAGCGTTTAGTGCCTATTATACACATTATATATAGATATATATATATATATATATATATATATATAACGTAGGTATTTCACGTATTTGTGAAAGAGAGAGACGTCCAAATTTATTTTCTCGTTTGGTATTATTTCAAAGTTATCGCGAGTTTGGCTCGAGTAATTAACAAAGATAAATAAAAATTAAATAAACAATAAAACAAATTACGTATATATATATATATACGGAAAAAGTGCGGATTTCGATCGAATCAGTGAGAAGATTTCGTTCGCGTTGTGGTCGTTACGTAAATTGTGGCTTCGTTCGGAAATTAAAAAAAACACACACACACACACACACAAAAACGACGTAATATTCTAACGAGCGAAAAGTTATTAGAACGTGTTTAATTTTATGCAGTTTCATGAAATCATTAAAAAAGGTGATTGTGATGTAAGAGATGCGTCGTGGTGATATCGCGGTGACCGCGATAGCCCTCCTCATTCTAGGGCACATCCAAGGCCCACGTCAATCCAGGTACGAAAACAACCACAAAATCCAGACAAGCACGTTTTGATATTAATTTAAACAAACTATATATATATATATAATCGATATGAGACGATTTTTATTGTCGCGTTCGTTACGTCGTTCGTTTTGTTTTACGTAGGACGTATTTTTTCTTTTGTTTTTTTCGACAAATATCCGCAATCTTTTATTTGTTGTCGTTTTTTCGACGCTCGCGATCCTCGACTAGTTTTACCCTCCGATCGATCGAGACTCGCTCGTTTCTCAGGAAGGAATCTTGCGTGTAAAAATAAAAAATAAAAAAAAGGAAAGAAAATCAACGAGTTAAAAAAACACCCCGAGGCAATCGAGACTCCCGGTCCAATTGCACCGGTTGACCAATGGATGAGAAGCTCTCTCTCTCTCTCTCTCTCATTCTCCTTCCCTCTGTCTTTCTCTCGGCCCACTCGAGGCACACGGTGTGTGACCAACGTCGAGTTCGCGACAGGTTCACAACCGCTCGCGACCACTTCGGTAGTACCGTTTGCGCGTCGATCTCTTCTCCCCCAACCCCCTCGCCCTTCGGACATTGGATGTAGCGAGAGGGCGGTCGTCCGCCATTTTCATCCTGCGTTCGTACACGAACCGCATCGCGATGATCGGCAACCCAAAAGAAAATCGTTTTGCCTCGGCCATCTTTGAATCGTCGATCAAGTGGCATTTTTTTATCGAAGAAAATCGGCACGGTCGATTGACAAAAAATTCATTTCTTTTGTCGAAAAATTCGTTGTGTCCCCGGCATAGTTTTGTCCGACGTGCTTGAACTCGCGCTTCATTTTTACCCGTCTCGCTCTCTCTGTCTCTCTATCTCTCCCTCTTTCGGCGTCGCAGCGTTTTGTCGAAGTAAGAGAGAAAGGGGCAAGAGAGAGGGAGAGAGATATTCACAAAAGCCGTCCTTGGCAAAAGCGAACACGCGAGAGAGGATATCTCTCGTCCCGGGGCGCGCACGGTTCGCTTCTCTTTTCTCTCGTCTCGGTCGGCGAACGAGCGCGCACACGCGGTTCTCTTCTCGTTGGGCCCGCAATTAGGGCCGTTCGCGAACGAGGCCCAACGGAGAGCGAGGAGTCCGTCGGGCGCGTTCGATTCCCGAGACCACCTCGCTCGACATTTCTTTTGCGTCTTTCTATCCTCTGCCTTCTACCTCCATGAGTAACCCTTCCCCCCCCCCCTCTCTCTCTCTCCTTCCTTCATGTAAGAAAGAGAGAGAGAGACGACACGCATCACAGGTAGCCGAAAGATTCGCCGTTATAGAAATTGGAGATCGATCGTCACGATAGGAAAAAAAAAACATTCTATCAGCTCGCGTCTCGTAGGAATCGAGAAGATTTCAGATTTTAATCGGAATATCAAGGAAACTTCCTCAATCTCAAAGACGTACAAAATATTCGATATTTTTTACTCTCGTCGGACATTTTTATTTGAGTCTAAAAGATTCATCGTATATACCTGGCGTATGAAGACTTTCGAGCTCTCTCGCATCGTTCGCGCGTGAAAAAATTACAACTCGTCGTTGCAACTTACCGCGTGCCGGTGCTGCGTCACGCCTCGTTACACAGAATTAGCAGACTCGAGAGAAAAGGCCCTCGCTGCCAATCGATCACCAAAAATTACGGCCAATATCTTATCCTTGCAGAAACAAAAATTTGTTTATCTCCCAAGCTCTCCTCTCGGTAGGTTCGATATAAAAATTCTTCGTTTATTGTCTTCGCTCGTTAACGAGGCGTGAATAATTTCCAAATTGGAAATTCGAAAGTTTTACGATTATTATTATTGTCGAAAAATGAAGAATATATTTCATCGATCGATCATGATTATTTTTTATGTGTTTTTTTTCTTCTTTATTTCTTTCCCATTCGAACGTCGCCTCGTTCCTTCTCTCAACCCCATCCTCCGCAATATTTGAGCGCTGATAAGCGATATCGTTGAATTTAACGAGACTCATCGTCATTAAACGGCTCGTTTCGTCGATCGAGACGTTCGTGGCCAATTGACGGGCAAATTGGCCGTTCCATCTTCTCCCAAGATCGAGTCTTTATCGCGTACGCCCCGATAACCGTCCAGGATTTACAACCGCGAGATTTATATAAAGTATACAAAAGCGTACCGCGTCTATACGTGTTTATACGTGAATTATAGCGCGTCGGCTAAATTAATTCGCGCGGAAAAAATATATTAGGTTGTCGGACGACAGAAGAGTCGCGAAATAGAAACGGAGAAAGTCGTTTGTATCTACACGTATTTATAAATATATAGGTATAGATATATATTGTGTATCTTGTAACCCATACGTGTATCGGTATATCGAGAACGCGAGAGAAGCAAATTTGATACGCCAATCAACCGCCGAGCTATATATCTTTTACCTCGACGAGAAAGAGAGAGAGAGAGAGAGAGAGAGAGAGAGAACTCTCTAGCAGGCCACCTGCCTGTCTCTCTTGCTGAAAGATATCGCTCAACGACGAGATACTATAACTACGTGTAAAATATACGATTGCACGTACATAATGTTATATATATATATATATATATATATATATATATATATATGCAAATGTATGGACTTACATAAATCATAATCAAATCAAACGTGAGACACAGAATTAGCATAATTCCTTCACTGTTCCGCTCTCATCCGTGAAACATGCAGTATTTATTATATTGCGATTCAATTAGGCCTTCGAGGAGATCACCGCCGTGCGATTAATCGAACAAAAAAAAAGGAGCAATGCGAACGATTCTTTTTTCTATCAATATTTTTCAATTTTATTCCTTTTTGTTTCGCGATCATGATCGGATAAGCTTCCCACGCGATCGAGATCGAGCCACGGGCCGTTTGAACAAAAATCTTTCGGGTCGGTCGGTCGGTCGATTAAAAAGACAAACAAAAAAACAATTTTGTCGGTGAAGCGGTTTTCGGGAATTTTACTAATTTCATGGTTCGAGAACGATGATGCGCTTTTAAAAAAAAAAGAATCATCATCGGCATCGTGCGGCGAACGGTCCCATCGGTAGATTTCGGTCGCGGGCACTCTATTACGGGGCATGTCCGCGTGACGACGACCATTACAAAGGAACGAAAGCGCATTTCAAAGAAACTCTACGGCTCTCGGTCCCCGATGTGGGACGTGTCTTTGGGGTGGGGGTAAGAAAAAAATGAGAAAAAAAAGAATAAAAAAAAAACGGGACCGTTTCCTCGAGTGACAGGTTTTAGTCCATGTCCGAATGAGAATCTCCGAACTATTATATACCTACACACACACACATATAAATATATATTTATATATGGATATATAGAAGGGACAAATATATATATGTCCCTTCTTTCGTAAAAGGTACTTTGGATGATTTAAAGACTTCGCTCTTTCACACCGCTCTCTTGCCCTTGCTGTTGTGCAGTGCTTGAAAATGAAAAAAAAACCTCGCGAGAATCCTCTTCACTCTCTCTCTTCCCCACTCTCTGTATTACTACAGCTCTATTACACCGAACTATACCCCTCTTGACAATTGAATCGCGCTACACAAAACACCATGATGAATATAAGAGACCGTGCACACCGACACACAGACGAGCTGTGGAGTCTTATCGTGGAAAATATACCTACTTATATTTAACGCGCCGTTTCTTTTGTGTACCATTACCGAAAGAACAGGATGCACGGAGATTTCGTGAACTTCTGACAAAGCATCGAGACTCGACCGGAACGAATGTTAAACGAATATGTTTCTTCTCGAGTCAAGCGTGATAATCGTGAATAGAGCAAAATTAATTTTTTTTTATTCGAACCTAACTTTTATATACAATTTTATAATATGTATATATATATATACTAATTCATAAATTCGTTAATTGATTGTTTAATTAATTTTATTTCGATTTATATAAATTTCAACAACAAAAAACAAAAAAATGTTTTTTCTTTATATTCTCTCGATCGTCCTTTCATCGCCGTCTCGCGATCCAGGCCTCCCCTGAGGACCGTGTTAATCCCATAGTTACACGAATCTAGGGACTACCGAAGATGAAAAGAGAGAGAGAGAAAGAGAGAGAGACGTTGTTCGCCTCGTTCTTGAATTAAGATCCCACAAAACGAAGCGCGGCCTCGTCTCTCGCGCTCATCGGGTGGCCCTCCCGTGGTGCGAAGAAGTAACGCGCCGTCAGCCGCGCGCGGCGATCGTACCGCAAGAGAGGCAAACCCCGAGAGCGGAGCGCGCGGCGTTCTTCGTGTCTTCATCCTCTTTAAAGGTGGCGCGTTAGCATTTATTAGCGGCGGTTAAAGAACGAAGAAGAAAACAGCGCGCGAGCCTCGAGCGCAGAAACGAGCGAGTCCCCATCCCCCTTCCTCCCTGTCCGATGGGCTACCATGCGCATCGACCGCGCGCAATAGTAAAAAAGGGCCGCCCCCCCCTCTTCATCCTCCTATTCTTCCGGTCGTCGAGAAACCCCACGGGTCAGGTCGACGAGAAATATTTTGCAAATCTCTTTCTCGCAAAAGGCTTCTAATACTTTTACTCTCTTCTGTATTTCTTCCATTGTATCCTTTTATTTTTCTCCGTTCGAACATTCAAACGATCCGGAAAATTCCTTCCGTACGAACGAATCGACGAGTGGCAGTGTCGTTAAAATGGTAATTTGTCTGCGTTACAATGAAATTAAACGGTTTAGATCGGCTCCGAATCTTCCAGATCCTTCGTTCGCGAATATCCCGGGGAATACAAAAAATTGTCAAATTATAAAGTTTCTCAATTTGTCGTATTTTTCTTCCACAGATAAACTCGAACGTCAATTAATTCATTTTATTTTCATTCCCCGATTCGAATAACGCGCAATTATTCCCTTGACGTATACAAATTTATTATACGATTCGTTTCGGATGGAATTATTGATAGATGCGTCCTTTCGTTTCTCTTTTTTCTGTGTAGGTATGCGTATGTGTTTTTTTGTTTTTGTTTTTTTTTTATTCACGAAGCTTAACTCGAGATCGTCGTTTTCAATGCTCTCGTGAAGTGCGCGGCCTCTGGGGTTTGTTTCGATGCGAAGAAGAAGACGATTGAATTCCAAATACGTATGGGAAACGAGAAAAGAGAATGAGAGAAAAGCTGAAGGAGGTATCCCAAGGCCTCTCGTGCGTACCAGAAGCGCAAAAAGCAATGGGCATATCGTGAGGACGGAGAGCAAACGACGAGTGTGTGGACAATATATATATTTTTGTGTGTGTGTGTGTGTGTATTTGTGTAGATCCCAGGGTAGGTATGGAAGGGCACAGAAAACCCGCGCGCGGCTTGGACGAAAAAAGGGATTCGGCGAAGATCCAATTAAAATAACCAGTGGTCAGAGAGAAAGACGCGAGAGAGACGGCTTAAAAGAAGTATAACGAGCCGCGTGGCGAGATGTGGTGGCGCGCTATAGACGACGACGACGACGACGACGACGAAGACGACGAAGACGACGACGAAGACGACGACGAAGACGACGACGAGGCGAAGAGAAACGGAGAAAGAATGGTGAAGCGAAGAAACGGAAGAGAAAACAAAGGGTGAGAAACGAGAACGGTACGGGGAGGGAGGGGAGAAGGGCTAACGTTAAATAAAAGGATACCCTTCGCCTTCGGTTCGCTCTCGAAAAAAAAAAAAAAAAAAAAAAAAAAAACCCTTCGGGGAGAGACACAAAGCGCGGTTAAAATACGTTTCAAAGTGCCGGAGGAACAGCGCGATACGCACCCGTTGAACGAATTCTCGTCGTACGATCGCTGTCCGATGGTGAATTCGAGATTGATTTCAACCCTCGGAGGCAATTCACGTTTTTGTTTTGTGAAAATTATTTCCAACGATTTAACGACGAAATTATTTACAATTTTTATTCGTATTTTTTACTAATTTTTTGATTATTGTTATTTTTTTAAATTGTGTGTGTGTGTGTGTCTGTTTTTTTTTGCATTCGTTAGATTTTCTTGCTCAACGTGTACACGCGTCGACGCTGCAGAATTCCAATAATTGAATGCCTTTTAAGGCGTCCGATAATTCTTCAACTTGTCTTTGAGCAACGGTGCGCGGGATATCGAGAAACTCCTCCCCCCCCCCCCTCCGACCCCCTTCCCCCTCTACCATTCATTCGCAATCGAGTACCTACACAGGTATTCGAAGAATTTTGCTCGATCGGGACATCCGCGTCCTTGCTTCTCTCGCCTTTATATATATATATACATAAAGGCGAGATATTCGACGCTGTTATCGCGAAATACTTTCGACACTCATAAAAACGGGTTCTATTCCGCAATTTATTCGACTTCGTGAGAACTCGAGTCTAAACATAGAAAAAAGGAGGAAGAGACGGTAAAAAACATTTTTAGATAAAACGTAGATACGAAAAGAAACGCTTTTTTTTTAGATTCGGACGCAAAATGTCATCGAGACTAATTGAAATACGATAAATCGAAGTTAATTTGTATTCGAACAACGTTGAAACACCGCGAGGCTTCTCTTCTTCGGTGTCGATGTGAAAATAATCGTCTCTGTCAATGTCGATTATGACGAATTAAATTTAATTCGATTTAGAGCGTTTTACGCGGCGCAAATGGGCCGAGAGTGTCTCGAAAGCACACACGCGGCAGTGTGCTAGGACGTGACTTCAGGATGCCCGCGCGTAATAAACGGTTAATATTTATAATAAAAGCGCGATGATTACAGTTATTACGCCGAGGAGCCACGCTAGATCTTTTATCGAGCCTTTTATTTCTTTTTTCTTTTTGCTTTTTGCTTCGTTCACTTTTCGTTTTTCTTTTTTGTACTCTTTTAGCAGAAAGTGCGCGAGTACGAGGCAAAACTCGCGACGTACACCATTCGGTGTAATTGTGGTGATGTGCGAGAGTTTCTCGTGTACCACGACTTTTCTTCGTTCCCCTCGCGTCCAAGGCGTACTTTGAATACATTAAGTCAAACTTTTGTCACCTCGATGGTGCTGCGCGAGGAGATGCGCCGTGTACCGTTGAAAGAAGATGCGAGTCGAGAGTCCTTCCTCTTCCAGGTGCGCGAGAAAACTTTGTCGTCTTCGAAGCTGTTTTTTTTTTTTTTGTTATTACAATTTTTCGTCTTTTTTTTCTTTTTTGACGCGTCCACTTCAAACGACCCTCAATTATCCCATAATACGAACGTTCCGCGTACGAAGCTCGTGGGGAAAGACGGAGACCGTGATTTTTCACGCTAACAAAGCTTCCATCATATATGCAAATGTAACGGTTGAACGCGCGCGGATTTTTCTCGCTCGATGCGCGCGCACACACAGCGGAGAATTGCGAAAATTAATGGAATTAAGTTTATCGAGGGGGACGTCGCGAGTTTTACATAGTGTGTAAGATATAAATTTCGAAATTCTTTTTTCATTGTTTTTTTGTTTGTTTTTTTTTCGAGGCGAGAGTCGAGCGCCCACGGACGGTTACCGCGTCACGGGCAGTTTACCGAGCGATCGGTTATCGTTATATTCCCGCGAGCCAAGCTTCCACATACGATCGGGAAGATCCCCGAAGAACCGAACGATCATACGCGTCGCGTGTAAAACAGCTTCGATCTTCCGGAATTTATACGATGACGTCATCCATTTTTTTCCGAATAAAATCTGCACCAATGCAGGAAAAGAATTTCTCGATATATTGTTAAATAAATAGATGTAAATGATTTTTTTTTAAATTGTAATCGTAATTTTTTGAAAATGATCGATTATTTCCGAAAAATATTTTTATCGAGAAAAAAACGATTGTTTTTAGCACTTTTAATTATCGTAATAATTTTCCAAACAAAATTATTTACAAATCGCGATAAGATCGGAATAATTTCATGGTGTACGAGAAAGAGATTGTAATCGCGAATTTGAGAGAATCATTTCGAGTAATTTTCCGGACTTTAAACTCTCTCTCTCTCTCTCTCTCTGTCTGTCTTCTCCTTTCGTAGCTCCCGGGTAAAACGTTTTCATATCTCGTAGATGATACCGGTAAGGTGTATGTACAGAGAGAGAGAATATAATATAATTGACAGAAATTCCTGTTCAACGAGCGTGAAGGAATACGCGCGTGTCGCGAGGCAGTTGAACGCCGCTGCGGGCATCGAGGATGGTGCATAAACGTTGTATATATAGGCGAATCGCTCGATCGTCCTTACGAACGAGCGCCGAGCGTATCCCGCGCCGTTTCCCTCGATCAAAAGAGCCAAAGGCTTCTCGCTGCTATTCCCGTTTAATAGAGACGTACATCACGATCTCTCCGCGGCAATGGCCAAACCGCAGCGTGAGTTCTCTCGTACGCGTATCACATTTTCTGGACCGACGCGCAACACGAGTAGGCCTGATAATTTTCAGACACGAGATCGTAAATCGTTCCTCGATTCTCCCCCTCCCAATCTCTCTTTCTCTCGGTTACAACGCCGGTAAAGATTCGACACGACCGCCATCGAGCGCTTAATGTACCGTAATAAACATTCGCCTCGATAAACGCCGCGGTACGAACGTATTTTATTGAAATTAATACTTCTTTCGACTTTGTACGATTAAAAGGAAAAATTTATTTTTATTCGATCCAATTATACTTAATTAATAAAAGATAATTGTCGTTAGATGGAACATAATTAAATTTATCGAAATTCTCAATTTTGAGAGATAAATATAGATAACGATTTTGTTATTTTAGCTTCGATCGGTTGATGGAAGCGATGACGGTATTTACGAAGAAAGAGCGAGAGAGAGAGAGGGAGGAAAAGGTGAATGGAGAAGCGCCGGCCAATATATCTTTAGGCGCCAGGATGAGGGTTGAAATTTTCGCCACCTCCTCTCGCTCGGTTCTCTCGGTGTATCTTCTTTCCCTCCTACCTCCTAAACAAAATATATACACACTTCTCCTTTCGCCAGCTCTATCTCTCTCTCTCTCTCTCTCTCTCTGTGTCTCTCGCTCGTTCCATACCTGCTGGGAGATCAGATCTCGAAGATACCGTGAGATATACCTGAAAGTCAGCAGGACGCGTTGTATATATATTTTCCCCGCGGGTTTCTCCACATCTCAACCACCATCTTATCCCCATCGTCCTCGTGCTAAAAGCTTCTGCTTGTTCAAGGACCGTCGTGAAAAATCGTATAATTCACCGAGAGGCCCTCGAAGCCCTTTGCCTTTATATTTAACGATCGCATTGGAAAAAAATCGATTTCTTCGACTCGAAAATCGTCTCGTTAATAATTTCTCGTTGAAAGTTCGTCTTAAAAAAATAAAATTTCGTTTAAATCGACGCAAAATATACAATTTTTTTTGTCGATCGTTTAAAAACAAAAATGTTCTGGTTCCAATACACATCGAAATAGGCACACGCAAAGCCTTCCGTTCCACCGCCTTTCCCGTCGTTATCTTCTCGACCGCGTCGCGACGATCTCTTCCACCCGGCTCGCCAGGATTTAATGCTACACGGACACGTGAAAGAAAACGCGACGTCCTATGTCCTGGTTCGCGGCGGTGCCCACGACGCATTTAGACGCGAAAGTATACGACGTCGAGCAATATATATTCCGTATATACATCTTTGTGTATAAAATATACGCATAACCTCGAGTTACCTCTCGGTCTTTCTTTGCTCGACCCGGTGGCTCTCTCTCTCTTTCTCTCCTGTCTCTCTCTCTCTCTCTCTGTCTCTCGACTTCTATCGTCTACCGCGTGTGCCGAGCGTGAAGTTCGAGCTAACCGAGAATGAAAGAGAGAGATAGAGAGAGAGTGAGAGAGAGAAAGATTCGCGAGAGAAGAAAGGAGACTGCGGGATGAAGAAGAAAAAGGAGGAAGTCGAGGGACATGATGTAATGGCGGAATCCTTTTATAGTCATGCTTTCGCGCCTATCTGTTATATCTAACGTTTCCAGAGATGGAGAAAGACGAAATTCTCTCTCTCTTTTCTTCTCATCCTGTTCATCTTCCTCATACCTCCTCTCTTTCGCGATGTTCCCTGACTTTACGGTCTCTCGCACGAGTTTCTTGCTGCGGGGACTCACTCAACGTACGGTCACGTTTTTCATTCTTCCGTGAGCCAATGTCTCAGTTGCGAGCGGACCTGAATATTCTCTCACTCTCTCTCTCTCTCTCAGAGAATTCTCCTTCTTCAAAGAGGAGCTAGAATCACCTTTCTCGCTTTCTCTCTCTCTCGCTCTCTCTCTCTCTCTCTCTCTCGTGAAAGATCTCTTCCGAGCGTATTTCTCATGAGTATATCTTTCGCTCCAGTCGAATGCTTACAGTGAGTTGTGCGCACCGTGGATATATCTGGTAACTTCTCGGTCGAGAAACAAGGGTAAGAGAAAGAGGAGCAGTCGGGGGGAAGGTAAGAGATAGGAGGCCCTATAGGACCCACCTCGCGGTATCTTCCGATCACACGTCCGAAACGTCAGACCCGTGACCTCTCTCACTGTTTTATGTCGGGCTCGCTCGCTTGACCCCCTTAGCCTCCTCGTGCCCCCCTCCCCGCCCCTCTTCTCTCTCTCTCTATATATATATCTCATTCTCTCAGTCTCCATTTGGCTAGAGCTCTTCTTTCAGCTCTCGCTCTCTTTGAACACTCGAGATTTCAGCTCCCACAAGAAAGAGAAGCCTCCTCTCGTACAATTACCAAGCGCACCCAGACTGTAACCCGCCCGAGTATATTACATTTCGGTCTCTCCTCTCGGTGGTATAAAAACAAGGATGGAAAAAATAAGAAGAGTCAGAAGTAATCTCCTCGACGCTCATCTCCTCGCAACGAAACTTTAACAAGCTGATCGCTATCAACTCGGCGATATTACCGTATACAGCGAAGTAGGAGGGAGAAGAATAAAGAGAACTTTTTTTTTTATATAGACGTTCGTGAGTCGTTTGACGTTTTCGAAAATTGAAGAAAATAGAAAACTCGATAATTCCATCGTTACGAATTAAAAATATGAGAACGAAGAGAGAGAGAGAGAGAGAGAGAGAGAGAGAGGGGGGGTTGAAGAAGCTCGAGAACCATCAGCAACAGCAGCAGGGATGATCGATTGCCCTTCGCCCTCGAGCAGTCTCTCCCTCTCTCTCTCTCTCTCACGATAACGATATATAAATATATTCTTCCTCTCCCGATCGTACACAGACCATAAGAAATCGAGAGAGAGAGAGAGAGAAAGAGCTCGAACGATATGACTTACAACCCTATAATATCGAGAGACCCTGTTGCTCTTTCGGTCCTGCGCGAAAGCGTTGTAACGCACCCACTATGACACGATTTATGAGAATATTTATATGTATTTATAGAGGGGAAGGGTTTTTTTTTCATATCGAGAGGATGTAAAAGGATCGTTGACTACACGTTTGCGAATCGGTGTTTTCGTTCCACAGACACAAACGCGCAAACACACATGCGTTCGATACTCACGAGAGAAATGACGATCGAGCAAAATTGCGCATGCGCGCGCGTCTGTGTATAATGCACTTTTGTTCAATCTCGTGTATAATCAGCGCGAGCGACAAGGGGATGACATGCGAGAGGTACACGGATGGTCGAATCTCGTAGCCGAGGGACCACACCGGGGGCTAAGCATCGTCGATCCACGAATTTATGCTCGTTCACGGTCCCGTATTTTTTCGTACGATCGGTAATGCGCATAAAATAGGCCGCGAGTGCGTATAACACGAGCGCCAATCGCGTATAGCGAAGAGGTCCTGGCTATGTTTTTTTTTTTGTCTTTTGTTTTTATTCTGTTTTTTTTCTTTTCTTTTTTTAGATTTTTTTCTTTTTTTCGTTTCGTTTCGAGTTCAGCCAGCTATGTAAGGAGACTCGTGCGGCAGGCGAGCCAGATCCACGTGCTTTTAACATGTGTAACTCGTTCGAAGGCGGTGTACGCAGTGCGTACCTTGTATAGGTATCCAGTTTTGCCGGGGTATCGATGGAACGAGAGTGTGTACGGTATCCGATTCCTCTCCTCTCGTTGCCATTCGAACGTCCGGCCGCTCGATTTATCGCCTCAACTTCATGCGCATGCCCCGGGGACCAAAGTTGGCTCGTATATATACGTGTATATGGTGTATATATAGGGTTGGGTTATTATACGCGTGTCTCTATGGTTAACTCCGCACGCGAGAATAGAGCTCGGTCGACAGTCACCTCGGTGCCGATTATTAGCTTTACGAGGAACGTTGAACAACGCTCGGTCTAGTCTTGACCGTGTTATCAAGATCCATTCTCGTTGCTCGTTTGTCGACGCTTGGGTAAGCAGAGATTTATGATTGATAATAAATTCAAAATCGTCGATAAGAAATAATCATTAAAATCTATCGTAAAATTCATTAATTTCGTCGTACGAATGAATTATATAATAATATTAATTATTATTTTTCGTAGAATTTTATCGTTCTGAATACGAGAGACAAAATCAACGTTGTATGTACTATCGAATCGAAACACTTGGGAATACGTAACGTTCGTTCGAGTGGACGCTTGGCACAGAATCTCTCCTAGTCACAATAAAACGGAGGCTGGGAAGTATCATTTTCATCCCACGTTTTTAATCCCCCTTTCCCGCCCTCTTCCCTTCGTAATATTTCAATTATACCTTGCGATATTGCGCTTGCTTTCTAACACACATTTCTGTCCGCGCTACCGTCAATCGATTCGTTTATTACGCCCGAGGAATGAAAATTATCGTCTGAAGTCGGAGGAGTTTGCATTATTACAGGATTATTTCGCTAAACTTTCATATCCACGTACGCGTCTACATACGTCCTTACGAAAGTAAGAAACTCTCAGGTGTGCCTCGCAGCGTTCGCACACCGGTCGCATTATCGTTACACTTAAGGGAATCCTCCTTTCAACGTCGGAGATATCTTTCGTCTCTCTCTCTCTCTCTCTTTTTCTCTTTCTCCTTCTCTAACGTATTTTCAATCTATCCGCGTATATATTTATTTCACGTATATAGGATAGTCGTTCTTCAAAGCGGGTCAAGCCGCGACGAACGACTCTTCTCGCATTATGCAAATACAAAATGAACGCCCGCACGCCCATTCGCGTCTGCGGACAGGCGCGCGCGCGCGCATGCGCCTATTCCTCGCGGAGATTTCATCGAGCACGCGTGTGCGTTCTACGCGAGTATGCGTATAAGAGATGTCCAGAAAGAGAGAGAGAGAGAGAAAGATAGCGAATGATATCGAAAAGGAGGAAAAGTTGGTGGAAGGAGGCAAAACGGCATCGATCTTGAATCTTTGTGGGTGGCCGCGAGAGAGCTCGTAGTTATATCGTGTAAGTTCGAGTCGATTCGTTCTCCGCTGTGTCGAAAAGCCGTGCCGCGAAAGCGATCCTATATTCACTTTGACAGAAAACGAGAGACACCCGACAAATGGAATAGACGTATATGTACGAATAGATTTTCTGTAGTCGCATTTTACTCTCTCTCTCTCTCTCTCTCTCTCTCTCTCTCTCTCTCTCTCTCTCTCTCCTCTCTCTTTCGTTCTTTCGAACAAGTGACGCGATAGACCGCGGGGTCTCGGCCTACGCTCGTGTAATTATCCTGTCAATGCTCGACTCTCGCGGACCGCGAGGACTCCGTCTCGTCTCTCGTTCTTCGTCTCTCGCGGCTAAGAAACATCTCGGTTAGAGGCGCACTCCTCGACTTTCGATACTTCGGGCACTCGATCTTCGCGGGGGCTGCCGTCGATTGAGAAATAGAATCGTCCATTTAAATATATTATTACTCGAGGATTTCGTGTGATCGAGCGTTGACGCGATTCACTCGTATTTAACGACATGACAATCATTTTCTCATCGACTTATCCTCCTTTGTGTGTCAGGGTTTTTTTTTTTCCTTCAAATTCTTTCGTCTCTATAAAATTATCGAACCGTAAAATTTTAATATCGTTGATTAAAAATTTATAAAAAAAAGAAATACAAGTAAATATTTAATCACATTATTAATTATCGGCGCCTCTTCTTGTCTTTTCGTGTCAGATGCAATTTTATACGTAGCATGTCGCGATATGATAATCGTCGAGTTCTTTATATAACGTATAGTCTGTACTAAAAAATTATGCATCAGATGCAGAAAGGAGTGCAGTGGAGGAGAGATGGGGGGCAGAAGAGTAGGGGGAGGTCATGTATGATAATTTGGCGAGACAAAGCCGTATTGTCGAGACATATATAAATCGTATCGGTATTCTCGTTCTCCTCTCCTTTCATTCGCTTTTTATTTTCTTCCTTCCCTCCCCACCTCCCTCCTTCTTTTCGCCTCTCTTCTATGTCGCGCGCGCGCGCGAGACCTCTACGAGAAGTTTCTCTCGAAACGCCCACCAGTATAGTCAAATATATACATATATATACGCTCTATATATATATAATATATATACATATATACATAATATATATACATATATATATAATATATATATAGAGCGTGATATTTTACTCTCGCTCTATGTCTCCGTCTGAAGATCTTGCACGCGTGCCCGTGAGTCGCAAAAACACGTTCCCTCCTTTGCTCCGTTCGCCAAGGAACGACCGAGCGTTTTCAGCGCCGTTTTAAAACTCTCGGTAATTTTATGTTATCGTCGTACGCGCGCGCGTGTGTGCTCGCGCACGTGTGGTGGCCCCGGGACATCCTCTTTACTAAGGAAGAACCTTCGATTCTTCTCTCGCTCGAGACACACACACACACATAAATACACACATAATACACAGACACATATACACTTGCAAGTTTTATAGATACCTCGCGTATATTTATCTCTAATCGATGTGCACGCAGTCCTTACCGAATGCTTGGAGGGGACTCGACTTCGGGATCTTCACTCTTTCACCGAGAGCAGCGTGCTCGCGTTTCTCCTCGGTTTATCCACCCTTGATTTACCTGCATTAGGTTTAATTTAATGATCGGTACGACGTACTCGCCTCGCCCTCGAACCCCTTCTTCGACTATAAGTCTGTCTGTGTGTGTGTGTGTGTCGGTGTCTATAAAATGTTCGAGGCGAGACGTCAATATCGATTATTCCTCCTCGAGAACCCACGAGAGAGAGAGAGAGCGAGGGAGAGCGCTCGTGTCACGATCGCAAAGATGATAGGCGAGAAAGAAGCGACGATCTTTCGTCCGAGAGAAACGAAGTATGGATTTAAAAAGAAATAAATAAATGAGAAAAAAAAGAAGAAAATCCTTTCTCTTCTTCATTTTTTCCTTCACTTTTATTTATTCATGCCCGCGCACGCTACCGTCCGAATCTTTAGGCCTCCTTCCAGCACAATGGACCCCCGCCTCACTAGATGGCCCCCTTATATTATACTCGTCTTTATTTTCCTTAAACTTTTCAAGCGAATTTATTAACACGCCGCGTACTCCGCGCGAGGAGCCTGTTCCTCTTTTCTCATTCTCGCGGTCTACCCTAATCCATGACGCGGCGGATTAAATATATTCCCACCCGGTCTCGAGACCGTGCGCGCCCGAATGCTCTCGAGCTCGTGAGAGCTTGCAGTGACAATCCTCCTCCTCCCCCCCCCCCCTCCTCCTTCTTCTCCTCCTTCTCATCCTCCTACGAACTCTCACCGAACTGGCGAAACTCGCTCGTATTTTTCGCGATTAGGCCACTCGAGCGTCCTGGTTGATTCTAATTTATGGATTTCCGGCGGCGCCTTCTTCTTCTTCTTCTTCTTCTTCTTGTTCATATATATATTTATATATTTATTTATTGAATGGATTATTGTCTACTTCGGCTTGATCCAGAATTTTTGTTGAATTCCCAATTTATTTATCGACCTATGAAATAATTTACAATGTTTTTAAATAAATTGTACATTGACTTTTTTATCCGCATAACAGATTTTAAATTGCCACGTGGGACAAATCTGAATTCCAATATGGTGTTCGATTCGATTTCTATGCTAATGAGAAAAACGAGCGGGATCGAGTATTTTTTCTTTTTCTTTTTTCTTCACATTCCTTGGATTCCTGCTGTTCGGAGTTGATTTTGTTTCTTTTTTAAATACCGGAAGAGTTTTCCCAATAATTTCGTGCTCTGTTCTTTATCGATTTCGTTAAATCAATTCGAAGGCGGAGCCGTCGAAGAGCCGACGAAATGAAAAATACCGACTGTTAGAATTTTGTATATAGCGGTACATAATGAGAGAGAAAGAGAGAGGCGTGTCGTTTGATGTATCAGAGTGTAGGGGGCAGCGACATAGTCGAGAACAACGAAAATTATGTCCTCAGACAAATTATGTGTAAAACGCACCATCAGCCGCACAGAGGGCTTCCCGGGGCTATAATAAAATTATACTTTCAAATAAACGAGCGAAAGAGGCGCCCACCGCGAGTGCGGAGAGAGACTCTCTCTCTCTCTCTCTCTCTCTCTCTCTCTCTCTCTCTCTCTCTCTCTCTCTCTCTCTCTCTCTCTCTCTCTCTCTCTCTCTCTCTCTCTCTCTCTCTCTCTCTATCTATCTATCTATCTATCTATCTATCTATCTCTCTAGCAAGAGAGAGTGCATACCTCTCGCTGCATTCTCAAGCAAATTTTACAATCATAAAAATCTATCATTCGAAAAATACAATTTTTATGAATTTGTTTTTCATTTTTTGAAACAACTACCCTCACGTAACACGATCGAGTTTGAAAATTCCGTATCTACTTATATATATATATGCGAGTTGACGTCTACAGCTCGTGAAAAAGAGTGGGGATCCAGCGACACATTTCTCTCCCTGGCGTCAATAGCGATCTTATCGCGTGTTGGGTTCCCCACGTGCACCTTCACCCCTCCCGCTCTCTCTCTCTCTCTCTCTCTCACTCTCTCTCTCTTTCTTTCTCCGTCGAGCTTCGCGAACCTCTTCCGTCTCTCGCTCACTCGAGGATCCTTTTAATTAGTCTCGGCTAAGTATAAACGTCGGCCGTCGCCATATCCTCTAGGATCAGTTAACCGGGCGCGAAGTGTCCACCTCTACCATCTATATATATATATATATATATATATAAGGTAGATGGTAGACATATATAGCTCCTAAAGGCTGTGAGAGGGGACATCCTGTATCTCTTCCCATAATATAGCAACGATTTGTTGGACTACGGACAACAGAATCTTGTCGGTGGCTATTCAGGTATTTTCTAATTTTCTAATTTCTCGAAAGAGGAGAAAAAAAGAGCGAGACGAAACGACTCGTCGCGAGAAAGAGAAAACGACGAGAGAATATCCTTGAGGTGCGTTCGCCGGAATTTGACAAAGGAAACATGCTCGAATTCCTATAGGGTCGGTTTTAACGTCGTGATTTTTCCCGGAATTCTTGTAAATCTCGCGACTTTCGCTCGTAGTCTCGTCACGAGGGAGAAACATCCCTACTGTACCTACCTATAATTCGATTATCGATAGAAATCATCGAATGAGTGTATTCTCCGTGCCATTAGTCGAGAAATTCCGAGAAATAACGTGGAATTATCGTCGTATTTTGCTCTCTCGCTCGCGTACATTGGAACTTCCGTTGCCCCGAGAGATTCTCGATTGCCTTCTCGAATCCCTGTTATTTCACATTTATGAGAAACTCCGATCACGAAATATATCTATATATATCCAAGAATAAATTCACGTTTGAGCGCGATCGTGCGTAAATATCAGCACGTAAGCGCGACGCTAATTCCAATTAAGTCGACGAGCTTACCGGCTTGTAATCGTAATATCGTCGTAGACTCGTTTCTTTCCAATATTTACGAGCAAATAAAGTACACAAAAATTAATAATTTTACTATCACGTTCCCTCTCCACGAATGAATTTTCAAAGATTTGTTTTGCTGATTCTCGAAACGTTCTTAATTAATTCCCTATTTACCTACCGCAAAGCGTGCCTGTCGCGACCAGGAAGTGATTCGACGAAACGTTAAAAAATATTGAATGGAGACATATAGCAAAAAAAAAAAAAGGAAAGAGGAAAAGAGAAAGATTTATACGTTAATTGGCGCATAAGTTTCGAACACCGACAGATCGTACGACCCATCTCAGGCTCACTGTTTTCAATGTACAAAGTATCATCCGGTCTATCAGGCGGTACGGTCTCTAACGGAAATTCAATGAGTACTTAAATGCGCGTTAAAATGATTATCTTCTTACCCTGAAGAGGCGAGACTTATTCGCCGTATACCTACGTTGATTTTATATATGTTCCACCGCGTTACTTCCTGACTAGAGGATCGTATAGTCGAGAGACTCGAGCGGCGAATATGTATATTCCTGTGTTAATACAAAACTATATTACAAGCTCTTGGTAGTACAGGAAATACGATATGCGCAATAAAAGTACCATAAATACAGGAATCAAATACATACGCGTCGTTGCTGTTTCGTGCACATTTTTCCTCGAACACGCGAGGTCAGTGCGGCAGTGAAATATCGGATTTAACAACCGTAGAAATCAATGCGAGAATATCGTGCGCGAGCCACTGTCCCAAGGTCGACGATTCTTCAATAATTTTCATTGAACGAAAAATAAAATTTGAAAAATAACAAAAAATTGTATTCGACAATAATAAATTTGACAATAATAAATTCGAAATTCAATATTTCTAACGTCGAGCGATAATTTTACGTCGAAACGTCCGATAAAAATAACGATATATTTCCAGAAAATTTGTTCATAATAAAAAATAAGCGAATTGTTCGATCGAAAAATAAAATTCGAATTTTTAAACGGTTTTTTTTAAGGACGATATCTACCCTCGCGAGTTAATACGCGCGTTTGAATTTCCACGATAATTTAACGTTGTAGGTAGGAGAGCGAGAATGGTGGAGAACGATCGAGACCGTCAAAGAGAAGATCTCAGGAGGCCTCATGGTTGTAATCTCGCCGTATGTTCTTAAGTACCTACCTACGGACACATATTATCGCAATAGTTGCACCGTAGCCAGGTACGACTCTCGTTGAAGTTGTCCGCGGAATCTCCCGTGCTCTCGGGTTCCATCCTCGTGCGGCTGTATGGCGGTTACAGGAAATATAATATTCAATAAACGTGTCGTAAATACGGGTATTAGACGAATGACGATGCGATATAGAGGAGGGTGTGTGTATGTAATAACCTCGGCGATCTCTAGCTCCGCTCGTTTCGGTCGTGCCAGACCTCTCCCGTTGCGATCACTTTTTTCGCACTCGAACGAGACCAACAAACTTATATATATATATATATATATATAGAATAAATATGTTTTTTTGTCTCGACGTTCACGCGTGCGCTCCTCTCGAGGTCTGGGAACCTCGCGGCGCGTTCGGCCCACGTAAACTTTTCGAACCACTTAGCCGACGCGGGAAGAAAAGAGAGAGAAAGAAAGAGAGGGAGAGAGAGAGAGAGAGGACACCTTTAATCCTTATCTACGGATATCGGTCGCATATATGCAACGCAAAGTTGGACGCTGAGTTCGGGAGAACATTGGCCAAGTGAGATCACCAACGGCTCTGTTTTTATTTTGTATTTTATTTTTGTTTTTTCTCTCTCCTATCTTTATTTGTCATTTTATTTTTTTGGGGGCTTTTTTTTGTTTCGACCTCTTCGTCGAGTTATCGCGAAATAACGCCAGAGGCCGAGAGAGGAGCGTCGCGGATTTCGACGAAGCGAAGATCCTCGTGCTCTTTCGATTCTCCTATCGGCGGGCCCTCCTCACGCCGGAACGCGGTCCAGGCAGGATCATCCTCTCTCATTTCGATCGAAGCCCTCGTTCCCCGGACCGAAGATTCGATTGTGCGAATGAGTGTGAAGATACATATTATCATTTAGCGACGAATATATATTATATATATATAGATATATCGAAAAGAAGACCGAGAGAGAAAGAAAGGGAGAGTAGTTGTCAGGCAACTTCGAACAATCTCTCGTCGACTCTTGTCCTATCTCACATATTTTTTTAAAACTCTTCCGTTGCTTCTCTTTTTTTTCAACCATAAATTTAATGGTATTTTTCAGTTGTCTTGCGGATAAAATAATCCGGGAATAATCGTACGGTAAGACACGGAAATTTATCGTCGAGGAATTGAGCGATCAGAAAGATTTGTGAAAAAAATAAAATAAAAATATCGAACCCCCGATCGAATCAATTTGCTATAACAATTATCGCGTCAGAGATCTCTCTCTCTCTCTCGCTCTTTATAAATTTCCAGTCCAAGTCACGTCGACGTGGGGAGATTACGAGAAAAGCGAGGAAATAAAAAAATCCCGAAGAATCTTTCGGCTCTTTTTTTCTTTCTTTTTTTCGTTCTTTCTTTCTTCTTTCTCGACCTATCCCAAGCCGGTACGCGGGTTTGTCCAGACGCGCGCGCGAGCGAAGCTGCGTCGCGCATTTTTTTCGATTAGTCACGCGTGAATCTGCGCGGGCCGAGCGAACTAAACCCATTCGCCACACGCTGTCAAAAGAGAAGCTCGTTTTCTCTCTCTCTCTCTCTCTCTCTCTCTTTCTACCTCTCCTTCCTTCTCGAAACTTTAAGACCTTTCGTGAGATATGCTCGCCGTACCACGGTGGCCAGATCTCTCGCCAATCACACCTTAAACGAGATGAGACTCTACCACCTTAAATATACCACCTATAGATATATTGTATATCGACTCGAAAAAAAGGTGTCAGATCTTACTTTCGATAAATGGAGATCCCTGGACCTCCCTGCGTGTGAGTTTTTTGGGGAAAAGGGTCAAGAAACAAAAAAAAGAGGTCGATTTTACACCTCGGTTTATTCCGAAGAAAAATAAAAGCAGGAATGTTGAAAAGAGCTCTTTGAGAAATTCTTCGCCGACGAGTGATATTTCATTGAATAAAAAGAGAAAACTTTTGTCGAGTTACAGGAGTCGAGGGAACCTAAATAAACGAAGGAGGTTGATTATCGTCGCGATAAATTTTTTTCTCTCTATGTTATTTATTTTCTCACCGAAAATGATGAAATTTGTTGCGAAACTTGATTTTCCCATCGGACAATATAATTAATTGGATTCCCTGACCGAGTTGTGATCTCTCTCTCTCTCTCTCTCTCTCTCTCTCTTTTTCTCCGTGACTACTTTATATTATCATGGCGCTCTCGTGCCTCGCACGTCATCCGCGATTCTCGGCTGCCGTTACCGCGGCTGCCGAGAGAAGTTCTCTTCCTCTCTCCATTCCCGATATCAAGAGGCCGAGATCGGCGGTCGTGCATCTTCTTGCTAGATAAGGGGATGATTCATGACTTTCTGGTGGCGGTTCGAGAGGATCGTTTAGCGATCCTACGATGATGAAACTCTCATTGCGTGGCGACGACGCGCGAGACTCCCTTTTTTCTGTATTTTTGTTTTATTTATTTTGTATTACGTCTCTTTTTTTTATTCTCATCAGCTCGGAAACGTGCAATTTACTTTCTTCGTTAAACCACCCCTCCACCTTCTCCCCCTTCGCACTTTTTCCACCATCCACTTTATTAATCGTTATCTTTACGACTTTGCCACGTGATTATTTTTTCAAAATACCATCAACCTCGTCGTTATTTTTCATATTTAAAACAAAACAAAAAGCGCAACGATACTTTATCGCCTCGAGAATTTCTCGAATAACGATAAATTTTATTTAACCGTCGGGGTAAATTATTTTCGAGTTTGGGAAAATATTGTCGACACCGGTTACCGGGACGAAGGATTCGACTCGTCCTGCGGCGAGTGATACAAGTAGGAGACAGGTGAGAACTCTAATTATATATAAGGGTCGTTTCGAGGGACTACTGGTTATGCTGGTATGCTCGATCACCACACGAGAGTTGGTGTGTTATCCTGACATCCTATGTATAAAATATATATGTATTCGCATGCGCTCGAAGAGATTGGCCTCGTGATGAATGTCCTCCACGAGAGGCATCGGCTTCTGGGCGTTCGCGGGAGCGCGAGAAATCTTTCGCGCCCTCGCGATCCCGAAGCCTCGCCCATTAACGCGCGTGCATGCTGTTTAAAATTTATATATATGTATATTTTGTATATACATATGCAATATACATATGCAATATATATATATATATCGATAGCCATACCCTGTATGCGCGTGTTCGTTTAGACCGAACCTTAAGAGACTTCGACACGCCAGGAGTGAAATCACGCACGCGAGCATATTTTTTTCGCTCCGGACCCCAATAATAATCACGTTTTCCATCCAACCGAGAATCGAACACTTCGGCATCGCTTCGACAGAAAAATTTTCGTCTTTTTTGTATTTTACAAAAATTGATGGATCAATCTAATGTCGTAACGATAATTACTTTAATCGTTTCCAATATTATAGTAAACTTTGTTGAAAACGAGGTTTTCTTTTTTTTCACAAACATTTGAAATTTATGAAACTATCGAAAATAGTTCCGATCGATGAAACTCGAGTGATATCGAAATTTGTTTGCTCGAACGATGGTGAGTTCTCCTCACGAACTCGTATATTTTTATATCGAAACGAGACCGGTTGGAATTATCATTGATTTACAGTTAACCTCGACCGCGGAGTTATTTATGTCCTGTGGGAGTCCTGGCGGTTCTCTAGGATGCGTTCGAACACATTTTACGCATAGCGAGCTACAGATATACGTTATACTTAGCGATGTGTACACCGGCAGCAAGATATCATCGACGCGTCTGTGCAAAGCTGTACAGAAGTTTGAATAAAAAAAAAAAAAAAAGAAAGGAAACGTATATCCTGGCGTCATCTCGCCGCGTCTCCATGACACACAGACGTCAGGATTATCCTGAGGGATTTGTGTCGCTCGTGTCTCCGTCGCGAGATTCGAAAAAATAAATAGAATTATAAGTGTCCGAGCGAGAAAAGAAAGAGAATCCTTCTTCGTTCGGTGACACTCGAGGTGTGCTCTCCTCCCTTCCTCTCTCTATCTTCTTCGACCAGCCACGAGAGAATCCGAGTCAAGATGACGATCTCCGTTCCGGCGTTCGTACGTACGAGATCGAAAGTCGATAAAACGCACGATCCATAACCCGAACGTCCAATTTTTTTTTAATCCTTTTTTTCTCCTCCCTCGAAACGAGTCCTTCGAGGAATTTCCAGCGAGCACTCACACCCCCGTTCTGTCTTTTCAAAATATTTACGTCGATATCGTTCTTTTTTCAAACCTAAGTTTTCACAGATCGTCGACGATATAAAAATTTCACACGTTTTCATTGTCGAAAAAACAAAAATTGTTTCCAAACTTAAGTACGAAGATAACGCAGACTCTTTTGAGAATAATAGTATATAGGTACGTTTGGCGAAGCAAGGGGGAGGAGAAGAGAAATACAAAAAAAAGGCGAGCTTCGAGAAATCGATGCGTCAGGCTTGCGCATTTAGTTCCAGATAATAGTACGTACACATATAATACAGTGCCCGGTGTAACAGTATAAAACACGAGAGACGTAATAAGCTTCGCCGGTTGCAAATGACTCGCCCATTAGACCCCGCCGTATATATACGTGGATGCTGTATAATGTTATACATTATGGACTAATGCCAAGGTGCGCAACGCTTCCGATCACATGCATAAATCCCTTGTTCTAACTTGGTTACAAACCCCTTGGATAATATTGCCATATGTATATATATATATATATATATATATATATATATATATATATATATACATACACAGATACATACATGTAGACAGAATACGAAGCGTGGCTGGTACATACACGTATATAACCAGAGAGCCGTGCATTCCGATCCCTTCACTCGGCTGTATAATTATCATTTGGTATTTTATCGTGGTCGATCATCTAAATTGGAAGCGATAAAATTTGTAGCAAAATGGTTGTGCGCGCGGGCACCCCGTTCTCTCGTACGTCGGACTGAGTTTGGATCATTTCTTTCAAGAAAAAGAATGAAAAACACAGAAAGTTAAAAAAATCTTTAAAAAAAAAGTAAAGAAAGAAAGAAAGAAAAAGAAAGATATTCTCGCGGTACGTATCGCGTCTCGGCCGACTGAGAAAAAAGCGATGGGGTATTAGCGCTGATAATTACGCCATGTGCGAGAAAAGTAAATGAATAATTACCGTGTCTCGACTATAGGAGACGGTCGAACCGCCGTCACTGTCGATCATGTCGTATATATATATATATATATATATATATATAGTATACGTATACGAGTGAGAAAAGAGTCACCGATGAGCTTCAGGCGACGTAATGGTTTAGTTAAGTGTGTCTAATCGAAATAACGAGTGACTCTAACCGTCGCTTCAAGAACGTATAATTAAACGTAGTTTGCACACCTTCGCGAGGAGTTTTCACGCCTCTGGTACACGCGTTACGTAGGCAATGCGCGAGCATAGAGAGCGTCGAACGTCGCGCGGCAAAACTTACGTAGGAGCTTCGCGGTGTGCAACAGAAGCCGCGACGGCACACACGGTAGCCCCGGCACGATCCAATTGATCTCTCTCTCTCTCTCTCTCTTCGCTCTCTCTCTCTCTATCTCGCTCTCTCTATCTCGCTCTCTCTCTCTCGCTCTCTCTCTCTCTCTTTCTCGCGTTCGATTATATTAGCCTCGTAAGCGCGCGAAACGTGACGCGGAGTTTGCCAGCTGCGGCTTAGCGTTAGAACGAACCGTGTAAATCTAAGTAGAGGGGGGGGTTGAAAATTATGCCATGTAATTTAAGCGAAATCAAATATAAAACGACGTTCCATTATTATTTTTTTCCTCTAACCATAATAATCGATAAATAATGGAACGATCGATAAATCGTTATAATTTGTCAAATAAATAATCATCATTACGTCACGATAAAAGTTTGTAAATTTCGAACGATAGGAAAAAGAAAAAGTTGGATCGAAAAATCAAAGGGGTATAAAATTATGCCGTATTATCATTTTTTCGTTCAACGATAATAATCGATAAATAATGTAATGATCGATAAACCGGTATAATTTATCGAATGAATAATCACGTTTTTATCACGATAAAAAAAGTTTGTAAATTTCGATCGATAGTGAAAAAAAAAAAAAAAAAAAAAAAAAGGTTCGATCGAAAGCTGTCACCAACGAGATTTTCATCGTAAATACGTCTTCATACGAAGAGTCTCGGGTCGTTCGGTCCTAGCCCGTGAGGACTCGTTTAATGCGCCTATACACGTACGAAGTAAATGGGGCAGAAGAGGGTCGGAGGGAGGGGGGAGGGTGCGCAGGAAATCTCTCCACCTCGTTCGGATTCTCCTGAAAATAATATCTTGATCCCACACGCGTATAGAGTAGCCCTTGGGGCTAGGCACTTCTCCGGTGTTGAAATAAAACAAAACCGGCGCGCGCAAAATGAACAAAAAGAAGCGTCGTCTCTGCCGAGGGACAGGAGAGAGAAGAGGGAAGGGCCGAGGAGAAAAGAAGAGGAAGAAGAAAAAATCGTACGGGGGAAATGAGAAACACATACAGGCCGTGGGCTCGCGGATCAAGAGATAATATTCACGTGAGAGAACGAACGAAGTTTTGTTTTCGCTTGTTTTTGTTTTCTTTGTTTTTGTGTTTTTTCGCGTTTCGCACTCACACGCACGCGCAACACACGGAGCGAATGTGCGAGCAACACGTGAATTATTTTCGTGGTTCTCACGTTCGTCAGGACACCCAGTAGATTATCTCACGTGGTGAGTTTCGGGACGCGAGGAGAGCCGTCCGCGAGACGCGATGCATTCCAATGCAAATAACTCGCCCCGGGTCGCCGCGTAATCGTTGCAATTTCATGCTTCTCAGAAATCCGACTCTCTTCTCCCTTTTCTTGTGCTTTTTTCATTTTTGTTTTCTCTTTTGCCTCTCTCTCTCTTCCTTTCTCTCTCTTTATCGCTCCTTTATACGCTCGAGAGATTCTCGCGTGTGGCATCGCGCACCGGGCTTTCGCGTTTCTCACCCTCGGGGCGCACGTTACGCTTTTTCGCTCTTCGAACGGCCACCACGATACACTCGACCTTGCTTCGACCCTCCTGGCTTTCGAACCAATTTGTATACTTTATGGGGATAAATAATACCGATCGACGATCGATTGAGACTTTTATCGACGCGAAACGGTTTACTCGCTATATACTTAATGGTTCGACGCTTAGGAAGAAAAACACCGTATAACGCAAAAATTATACCCTACACGAGTCTTGTTTCTAGACAACAAAAAAAGCAAAAAAAATTTTCACGCGTTCCTAACAAATCTCTAGTTTTATTGAAATTTTGTTTTACTCCTAATAATGATTTCGTAATGTTTTTGTGTTACAGGGTGGTCGGTGCGGTGGTGGTAGGTGCGGCAGTCTGCAGCCGCATCCCCGGTCTTGCGAAGAGTCAAAGGGAACAGTGCAGAAAGGCACCGCACGCGATGCCCGCCGTAGGCGAGGGCGCCGAGCTTGGTTTGCGCGAGTGCAGACACCAGTTCAGGCATCATCGATGGAATTGCTCTCACGTGGCGAACGATCAAGTCTTCGGTCACGTTGTCGTCGTAGGTAAGTACGAGAAACAAAAAACAAAAAACAAAAAAAAACCGAGGACAACAACAACAGAAAAAAATGTCAATTTTTCATTCGATCGTCGAGAAGAAAAAACTTGATCGAAAAATGATCGACGACGACGATTAATCGACCGTGGCGAAATTATTCTATATATTTTCATTTTTTGTTTCTCCTTTTTTTTCGAAAATCGTATTAGCCTTTTTCTCGCTACGTTTCAATAGACGGTTAGGGAGCATCATTTTTTTTTGTTTTTTTTTTTTTTCGTGTGTTCTTTTTCACACGGAGAAATAACCGACGGCTCTCGTCGAGACGCTTATTATATCACCATTGGTTTCTTATACGCGCTCGGCTCGTAAGACAAATTACCATGGGACGAAGAGAGCGGCAGCACCCTGTGGCGTGTACGACCGAAATCTTTTCGTCACGCGGGTGCAACGATGCGCTTCTTCGAGACCGCGAGACCAGCAGCGATATTCCTTTTCTCTCTCTTTTCTCTTTTTCTTATTTTCTTTTACTTTTTTTTTTACATTCGTCCCTCTCGCTCGCGTCTCCGCCTCTCGAGCCACCTCTCACGCTGCGTATAACGGTCCTCACCCGAGGCACGGTTAATTTAAGTATCGATTTACGAAAATTCCGGATGCCTTTGAGAGAGAGAGAGAGAGAGAGAGAAAAGAAAGAAACAAAAAAAAGACAGAAAAAATATATATTTTTATAGCCACTTATACTTTTCACCGTCTCCTTACGACTCCGATGTCGTATAATCGAGGACGATTTTTTCAGCGCGAGGTGCAACAATGACGAAGACTCGGGCGTCGAGAGAGTCGAAAGTCGAAACGTGTTTTTTTTTCTTCTTCTTTTCTTAGCCCCGAGGGAATAAAAATGTAGCACGATATCGAAGAAAAAAAGTGGCGAAGTTAAATCATTTTGGAAACTAATAAAATTTTGTGAGACTTCTCTTTCGCCCCTTGCCTTTTATTTCGTATTTGACGAGTCACTTATCGGTTTATTACAGCGCGTTATAGCTTCGTAGGAAAATAAATTTCGAAAAATCTTCAGTCATCGATCTCGCGGAACGAAAAAAAATTACAAAAAAAAAACGGTAAATTATGAGCTTATCAAAAATACGAGGTTATGGACGGACGAGGGATGAAGAGAGTATTTACCGACGATCAGTACCGCATAGCGTGTAGATTCGTTCTTACCTGTGAGAAAATCTTTTCGAAGCGCGCAATATCGTCGGTATAAAATCACTCAAAGAAAGTCTCATTACCAATGGAAATACCTCTCGCTGACGATTGAAAGCGAAAGAAAAAGGTACGTCGGTTTATTCACCGCATTTATGCGTCTCGTACATATACGGTCGAGAAGAGATCCTCGCAAAACCTGACTGGAAAACATAATATGGTCCTCGCTTGAAGAGCCAATTTGTTCGCTGTCTTCGGATGATCTCGTTCGACGATAAAATTGAACGCACACACACGCAAACGTACAGGAGCTCTTTCTTTCGTGGAAGACATTCTTGCAGAATGTTACATTTATTTTATGCGATGTTTTCAGGGCCTCGGCATATATATTCTTTTTTTGTTTCGCTGCCTCCTTTTACACGCGGCTAATACTTCGCGGATATCCGAAAAATCTCGACTACTTATGCGTCGGACGAATCTTGGATCGTAAGGTGCACGAAAAATGGTGTTTTTTTTCGTTTGTTTAAAGTACACGAAGGTGTATTAGAGTGAAAGAAGGCATTTTATATACATACATACATACATACAGGTATTTATTGGGGTACCTAAGCAGGACGCGAGAAAACGTCCGAGTCCGGTTCTCGTGTTACCGTTTTGTACGCGCTTCCTCGGGAGCTTCGAGGGTCGCATAATACGCGCGTAACTTATGCTCGACACGTGAGAACCCCTTCTCTCTCTCTCTCTCTCTCCCCCTCTCTCTGTCTTTTTCTCTTTCTTCGTGTTCGCGTAGTACGAGAGAACATCGGCACTGATTTTCGACTCGTTCGTTCACAGTCTGAAGAGACCATTCAGGCGATCTTCAGGTGAAAAAGAGAAAGAGGGAGAGAAGAGAATAGAAGACGAGTGAAAAAGAGATAATTTGACGCCCACGAGAATTTTTTCATTCGTAGAAAATACATTCTATATTGTTCCTTCAATTTCAATTTTTTGCCTAAGGACTGGTTTTTCTTTGACGATGTAAAAGAAAGGATGAAAAACAATTGCTGCAATGATTGTTTAATTACATTGAAGAATGTTATTAACTTTTTTTCGTTTCGTGAGAGCGTAAACAAAAAAATAGCTTGGGTAGGAGGCGAGTATAAGAATATAATAATCCTCGTGCGGTGAGCAGAAGCTGTCTCAACTCGCTCCCATAAATATCGTTCAATATCGCGTATTTGTCACGTCGAGAATTATAGTATGACGAGGTAAGTCGCAAATCCTTGTGGCGAAGTGCGAGAGGTGATCATTAGTCGACGACGGTTTTTCAAGATCAAGAATCGAAACATGAACACCGACACGCTCTCGAAAGGGAATAAAAGAAACAGTCGAATATTTATCTAACGTACAATTGCTATATTTACGTTTTCCGCACGAATATTCATTTCGCCGACCGAAAATGGTTCTATTATCGTCGACAGTAGACTTTCGGGCGTCGATCGATCGCGTCGTATTAAGCTTTAATATTTCTCCATAATGAGTGCTCCAAAATCACGTCGAGTCGTCGAGACCAGCACACCGATACTCGCAGAAAATGAAAACGGCAGATCTTCGTCGCTACAATTAGGGATCTCCGCGATCGACAGAATGAAAAGTAAATCGAAAAGTTCGTCCGATTTGACGAACGACAGAAACTCGTATCTGTCGATAAAGAAAAAATCTACGAGAAGGCGCAAGAGGAAAAGACGTATCGTGCGAAAAATTGTGGAAAGTTCGTCGTCGCAAGAGGAGGACTGGGAAACTTTGGTGGAAAAAACATTGCCGCCGTTCAGCAACGATCGGTTTAATACATCGCCGGAAGTTATTCGCGATGCGCCGAAACCGAATAGTCCAGTACATTCTTTCGAAAAGCCGCTTCATCCCTTACCGATCACGGACACGGGAGACGCTGAATTGTCACGGAAGAATCGCGTCGACGCGAATTACGATAGTGACGATTGTAAGCATAATCGTATTAATATTCGAATTATTCGTTCGTGGATATCGACGAAATTAACAAAATTTCATGGCGGAAGACAGTCGCGTGAATTTAATACGTCGATGCTAATTTTTTCTTAATTATTCGAATTAAAGGGGAAGTAAACGTTCCGAAAGAATTCATAGGCTGGACTGGATGGGCATTAAAGACGTATCCGGAAAAAGATAAACGCTTCGTTGCCAGACCGCCACCCGCCATTACCGACGAAGATTTTCAACATTTGTTTGTAGACGAACCCATTAACATCGAAAACATTCTCCCCGGAGATCGCCGGATAAGAAATCGTCGCCTTATGCTGGAGGCAAGAAACTTTGGTATATATGCCTTCTGATCGATGTTACAATTTTCAGTTAAGTCGAAATGCGAACGATTTGTCAAAGCTTTTTTTTTTGTCTCGTCGCACGTTTTCAGATCCCAGAGAAATAAACAAAGGGAAGAAAAGAATGAAAAACGTACGAAAGGAAACCGACCCCAACGACCCGTTTACATATGCGGACGATGATTTACCAAGACAGCCATACCGAAGTGTTCGCGCTGATAAAGAAAATCGCAATCGGGAAATTCGACAGGAACAAAATCGCGGAACGAAGCGTAAACTTGAGCTGCTTTTGATCAATGACCGAGATCATCGATATAAACGCAAGAGCTTTAAATGTATAAATAAAAAATTACGAATCGACGATTCTGAGAAAAATTTACCATCTTCCAGTCTCCGATTGATAGACCGCATTGTCGTCGGTCCTTCAAAAAAAAACACAGAATTATCGTCACAAATATCAAAATGGATAAATACGACAGAACTCCTGTCTCCGCTGAGTCAAATAGCGATTAATTACGCTTCGCCCGTACCGATAAAAAATTCACCAAAACAATCGTCCATGACGATTTCCATCGAAGATCTCGACCAATCGTTCGTCGATTCTAGAGTGGATAAAAGACGTCATCGGAGAATCGGCAATTTACTGGGTTATCCCGCATCGAACAACATATTGACGCAAACGACCTCTGCTGCCGATTTAATCTCGAATCTCGATCGTTCGACAATTTCAAGACATATTAGATTGCCATTGCTTCGAAGGAGAAAACCGATCGTGCCAAAAGATACGTCTCATCGTTCGTTGCATAAGACTGCTAGTTCCGACGAGGAATTGCGAACGGTTAGTTCAATTGCATCTGGTCACAATCGTGTGAACCGACCAAGCATTATGTCTCAAATCATATTGGATAATGTCGTAAAAAGGATCGATTCGACCAAATGGGTAATTCAGCACTCGACAAGTAATTCAAAATAATTTGATCAAACTCACATCTTTTAGTTCCCGAACTCTGCAGGAAAAATTATTTTGTGAGAAAGCTTCAATCTTCAATTATTTATGTTTATTTATAATATATATTTATTTATTTATTTATTTATACCACGAATGAAAATAATATTTGTAAAATAGGTTCCTGTTCAGTGTGCGTTCATATATATATATACATATTCTTTTGTATAATAGGTGTTACTATTAACAAAAATTCTATTTAAACAGTTATGCGATAAATATATATATATATACATATATAAATATATTCCAATTTGCTCTTTTTCTTTCTTTCCTAATACCTAATTATCATTCGCATGAATTTAATTCAATTAAATTTTTGTTAACTATGAAAAAAAAAAACGATACACGCTCAGAGTAATTTCCACGAGAGAGGGGAAATCAGTACAGTTATATATATTTCAGTGATGAAGGCCGGTGCGGGGGGAGAGGAAGGGAAGGAAAGAGCAAGAAGGATGAGAATATGTAACTGCGTAAGAAGGAAGAAAAATGTTTTTTTTTCGTTTGTTTAAAGTACACGAAGCTGTACTAGAGTGAAAGGAGGCATTTTATATACATACATACAGGTATTTATTTGGATACCTAAGCAGGACGCGAAAAAACGTCCGAGTCCGGTTCTCGTGTTACCGTTTTGTACGCGCTTCCTCGGGAGCTCCGAGGGTCGCATAATACGCGCGTAACTTATGCTCGACACGTGAGAACCCCTTCTCTCTCTCTCTATAAATATATATATATATATATATATATATAAGTTTCTTTGTACTATACTTTTGTAATATGTAACACTTTGTGATATGTACAGTACATTATTTTGCAAAATTGCCCCAGAGCATTGCTAGGGCATAATAAATCGATCAATCAATCAATCAATCAATCAATCAATCTGTTTCTCTCTTTCTTCGTGTTCGCGTAGTACGAAAGAACATCGTCACTGATTCTCGTCTCGTTCGTTCACAGCCTGAAGAGACTATTCAAGCGATCTTCTGGTGAAAAAGGGAAAGAGGGAGAGAAGAGAATAGACGACGAGTTAAAAACAGATAATTTGACGGCCACGAGAATGTTTTCATTCGTAGAAAATACATTCTATATTTTGCCTTGAATTTCAATGGTTTGCCTAGGGAATTTTTTCTTCTTTGACGATGTAAAAGAAGGGATGAAATATAATTGCGTCAATGATTGTTTAATTACATTGAAGAATGTTATTGTAGGGAAAATAGGCGCGGCAACGCTGCTTAACGTGTAACGAAAGAGAACGCGCGTGGCTGACGCAAAAGTCAGTGTCGAAGACGATCGCGATTGAGAAAGACGTGCGAATAAATGACAAAGCGGGCGCAAGTCGTTTCAAGTTATATTCTTTTCTTTATGCGTGTTTGTATCATTTCACATTATTGACTTTTTTTCGTCTCGTCGGAGCGTAAAGAAAACAAAATTTAAACGTTTCTCGTGACTGAGAGCTTTCGTAGCAGGCGACTATAAGAAGATAATAATCCTCGTGCTGTGAGCAGAAGCTGTCTTAATCCGCTCGCATAAATATCGTTTAATATCGTGTATTTGTCACGTCGAGAATTAAAGTACGACGAGGTACGTCGCAAATCCTCGTGGCGAAGTGAGAGAGGTGATCATTAGTCGACGACGGTTTTTCAAGATCAAGAATCGAAACATAAACATGGACACCCTCTCGAAAGGGAATAAAAGAAACAGTTAAATATTTATCTAACGTACAATTGCTATATTTACGTTTTCCGCACGAATGTTCATTTCGCCGACCGAAAATGGTTCCATTATCGTCGACAGTAGACTTTCGGACGTCGATCGATCGCGTCGTATTACGCATTAATATTTCTCCATAATGAGTGCTCCAAAATCACGTCGAGTCGTCGAGACCATAGCACGCCGGTACATGCAGAAAATGAAAACCTCCCGTAGATTTTTTCTTCATCGTAATGGCGAGTTCAAAAAGAACGCGATTGGACGAAAAGTTCAGTCTGCAATTATTTATGTTTACGTATTTATATTTATTTATTTATATCAAGGATGAAAATAACATTTGTAAAATAGGTTCTTGTTCAGTGTGCGCTCATATATATGTATATATATATATATATATATATAGGTACATATTGTTTTGTATAATAGGTGTTAGTATTGTAAAAAATTATATTTAAACAATTATGCGGCAAAAATCTCTATACATATATAAATATATTCCAATGTCCTCTTTTTCTTCCTTTTCCAAAACCTAATTATCCTTCGCATGAATTTAATTCAATTAAATTTTTGTTAACTATGAAAACAAAACAAAAACGATACACGTTCAGAGTGATTTCCACGAGAGAGGAGAAATCAGTACAGTTATATATATTTCTGTCGAGAAAAGCAGTCCTCTCGCACGCACCTACATACCTATATAGATATACCCGACGAGAGACATGTGTCGAAGGAAGTCCTCGGTGAAAGAACGCACAAAAAAGAAAAAGACGCGTGGAGACTAAATTAATATACAGACGTGGGTACTCGTACGAGAGGCCGCGAAAATCAGTGATGAGGGACGGTGCGGTGGGAGAGGAAGGGAAGGAAAGAGCAAGAAGGATGAGAATATATAACTGCGTAAGAAGGAAGAAAAAGGGTATAAATAACGCTTATAAGCGAAGGGGCAGTCGGTCTCGCTAACTTAATTAGTGAAATTAACGGGGCCGCTCGACATGTCGGAGCTAAGTGCGTCGATATACTATATACTACTCTTCCATATCCACATATATATATATATAAATATATATATGCGTCATATATGAATATACCGGGGGCGATTTTCGCGCTCGCGCAAACTCACCATATATACACGGGCGGTATATTTTCTTGATCGTCGCAACGCGCTGTACGACGTATAATATGAGCTGCACTTAAATCGTTCGCATTATACCCGGTACTATATATATATATCCGTTCTATATTATTCCCATACGTAGGTACGCGCGTACGGATATTTTTATTTGTAAGAGTCGGTGAAACGTCGAAACGAATTAAACGGACGATTAACACGCTTCGTTATTATTTTTGATGTCGTCTCATCGCCGAACTGGATAAGCTCGGAGTCGGGAACACGGTTCTTCTCGTCATCGTCTCATCGAGCTTTGAAGTCGCGACGATTCGTTAAAATCTTCTTTCTTTTTTTTCTTTCGCCTTTATCGTCGCTTCGTAAAAGTTTGCGTTACGTTTCAAGGTTTCTTGCTTTATACACGGCGTTATCGTCGCTGGATGGAAATTCGCCAGAGTGAGAATGAACTATATGTTTTAATTGAAGAAAAGTTTTTACGTTTTTATGTTTTCGTGAAATAAAACTCGTTCGTTCTCGTCCCCGATGGTTTCTCTCGCGTCTCTCGTTCGTACCAAATCCGGGACACCCGAACGTCACTTTTTTTATTTTCTTTCTTTCTCTTTATTAGAAAACGAGATCGGAGAGAATTTCGTCGTCTCCCGTGTACCGCGATGATTCACGAAATTGCGAACGACGAATAAATTAACATAATTTATCAGCCACGGAGAATAGTTTTTATTTCCATTTTTATTGTATTTTTCTTTTTTTCTTTTTCTCATGTACGTCGAGAATACGCGCGAGAGTAGATTTTTTTTTAAAGTCGCGTGGGCGAGACGGGTTCTCTAATCGTTTGAAATTAATTAAAGTAATTAAGGGATCCATTAATCGAATGCCGAACGATAAAACGAGCGACGTTTATTCTTCAAGATCGATACGCTCGAATTAGACGTAACGATTTCAATTTATAAAACGATCGAGGCACGAATATACGTTCTTCGTGCGTAACAAGCCGATCGTCGCGTACGAAACGATCGCGACGATTATATTATTCCTTAATTAATTCAATCGTTTCACGATCGTGTACTTAATTAATGGTTATCTTGCGATAGAAATTTTATAGAAAGTCGATAGCGGCAGAGAGAGCGACAGTGTCTCGAGCCTGAGACTGTTGTAAGAGCACGCGTCACGTTCGAAGTAAACAACAATGTTACCCTGGCCCAAGACGAGAAAATTCATCGTTAAAACGGCTCCTACTTCCCCCGACTGCGAATATTTGTCGATTTTTCACAGCTTAATGATAATTAATCACTCGAATTAGCCGATTCATGAATTAATTATTATTCTAATATTCGATATCTCTACATGTCGATCTTAATAATAAACTCTTACCCCCTCCCCAAATTCGCCCTCCGGCGATCTCGACCGTGTGATTTATCCGGTTCAGAATTAATCCCGCAACCGGATAATCAAGGACAGGAATTTGTAATCACCGAGTATACCCTCGGGTATAAATAAATTCATGTATACCGCCCTCTCTACGCGAACCACCGAGATAACGATAACGCGAGTACAGGATCGTAATCGGATTATATCTAAGGATATCGACGCGAATAAAAACCTTATCGCGAGCCTCGAGCGATGAAATTCTCTTCGCAACGCGGGAGAGTCGAAAGAAAATCTCAATAATAAAAAATATAAAAAATAAACTTAAAAACTTTTGAACAAATATTTCAACTTGAAAAAGACAGAATTCGTCCCTTGGCACGTCGCACGAGAGTGGGGGAACATTTGTCGCCGCGATAAGTGAGCGTGTATCTCGTTTTAAAAGTCTCTCGAGCCGCGTACCGAGCATGCGCGTGGCTCTTCTCCCTCAAGAGCTCGCGCGCGCGCGAGCTCTTTATCGCGAAGCGAAACGAGCGTAATGAAACGTTGTGTCTTCTCCGGGACGAGAAGATCCCTCCCCCTATATACGATCCTATGAATATTCAATGGAGCTCTCGCGGTGGCAAGGTTTTACCGTGTGTGCCGATGTATTTTACACGCTATAATGCGCGATTCGGTATTCCCACGTCGAGCTTACTAATATGACTCGAACTCGCTCACGTTTAATCGATCGTTTGAATTCAGAAGGGCGCGATGCGAAACGCGCAATGTGTTAAAACGAGGTGAGATACGCTCTTTTGACTTTTAGGACGCGCGAAGGGGACGACGATCGCGAATACGAGCGAACGCCACTGACCAATAATGAGACTCGCGCTTGTACACGCGCATATAACTTGTCCTACGGCGTATAAATACGTAGCTCTATATATATATATATATACAGTTATATACGTAGCAAACACCTCGAAGAGTGGATAATTGTATCGCGAGCTGGCGGATTGTCCCTTCGCCTCGATCTGTCTCTGTCGACTTTATCTCGGCGCTAATTTGTTCGACGCGAGGCTCTCGCGCGTTATACAGCCACGAAGAGGCACGAACGCGGTAAATGGAAGAGACAGAGCTTACTCGGTGTAAAGTGAGTCGGTCTATAGCGTCTTGCGACGTATCCGAGTTTCGTCTCTCTTGTTCTCAACTCTAAAATGGCAGAATTATAATTGTTTGTCGAATGTTTGTCGAGAACGCAATTACTTTTTGGCCAAAATGTCACGTTTTATTATCGAAATCGACAGAAACTTCTCGATCGCAACTCTATTGATTCTTTTGATGGACTCGAATATTGACCCACTTTCATCGAGTTCGCGAGACTCGGCGCGTACGAGGAAAATTCTTTTCTCACCGATCTTCTTCGATCGTTTCGATCCCGTGGGATCTTCGAACGGAACACGCGAAGCTTGTATACGCGTCTCGAACGAGGAGGATGATTTCCATTTACAAGTTGTCCGGCCGGAGCCCGTCGTCTCGTTATCGCTCGCTCTCTCTCTCTCTCTCTCTCTCTCTCTCTCTCTCTCTCTCTCTCTCTCTCTCTCTCTCTCTCTCTCTCTTTCTCTCTCTCTCTCGCGGTTATAATATCAACGTTAAAAAGTCTTACACATCGGGACGATATAGATTGCCGGAGAAATCGACGAGGAAGGAAAAAGCCGGAGGTATCGATATCGTGTCGAAGAAGCCACCACCGCGCGATCCCTCTCGCGCTTGTCGAAGAATCCAGGAACAAAAAAGAAACGAAACGGGAGTCCGAGGAATAGAGAAGGAGCGCGAATGCCAAAGGCGATTCTCTCGTCGGACTCGCTCGCGCGCTTGGTGCCAAGCGCCGAGAGCGAGGATCGTCGAGCGTCGCATCCGACCGGGGATTGAGTTATAGCGCCGAGGGGACCCCTCGATGGCGACGGTAGCTGCGATCCCCCAGAGGCCATTTCTTCTTTCCATCGTAAGAAGATTCTTATATATATCTCTATATATATATATATATATCTCGACGAGACGAGACTTCTTTACTTTAACTCGCGACTCGCACGAGACATGAAGTATCGAACGGTAACTAGTTAATAAATTAATATATCACGGGGGCTATCGGCCTTATCCCTCGGGCTACGCGACAAATCCCGGTACAAAATACATACATACGCCATATTTCTTATATAGGTATATAAGTTATTCATATACAACGTCAATTGGATCCTCGGGAAACCCGCTAACGAGACTCGAGCATTGATTTACAAAAATAAAAAAAAATAAAAGTAATCACTTATTTCCTTTTACCGTAAGAATTTTACTCATGAATCGTGTACGGTGAATTTTCGATTGGATAATTAATTGTCCAATTTTTCAAAACCAACGATAAAATACAAAATGTAAATTTGGAAATTTAAAGTAGTGAGAGTTTTGAGGGAGTTGAAATTTTGAGGTTGAATCGCGAGATTTTATACAGCATTTTCTTCCAACTCACTTCTTAGACCTCGAGTCTAGTTACCCGGCATTATATATATCTATATACATATATATATATGTATGTATTCCCGTAACTATATACGTGGCCAACGAGTAAATACACGTAAAACGAACGTTGTAAACGAGTTAAGGTCGTAGATCTTGATAGTAGGCATATTATAAGCGCGAGAACGAGACAACCCCCTGCCGATACTGCGTAGGCTTTCGACTCTCTTTCTCCGAGTCTCCTCGTGCCATATAACACGTAACACGTGTAAGACCACCGATGTTGTTATACGTACCATTGTGAGAGCTTGTCGACCGTGTGCTCAGTGGTCTGTTGCTATCTTACACGAGTTCTCGCTATCTAACGTACCTCTGTGAAGTCCGTTCGCACCTGTTGTGCGTGTGACGAACAGACCGGCTAATAAAACTCGTCGAGCACCTCGCAAATTATCATTCGACTCGACGTCATCCCCGTGACGACAAAATTCATGAGATAAAATCGTTCGACTCGTCTAAATCATAATTATGAAAATTTGTTCATTATTTTAATTAAATGAAAATTGATTTTAATTTGATTAAAATTTAATTTAATTGAAATTTGACTATTTTTCATTTTGAAAAGATTTTTAAAAAATTGTTGTTTAAAGGAAAAGACTTAGTCGCATTTGCGAATTTTTCGTTGTAGACGCGCGCGATGGAAATTAATAGCTTAATAAAGACGATGGCTGAAACGTGAATCGGGCCGATTTCGATCGAGGATCGAGCATGTACGCGGGACGAACACGACCCTCTTTCACGGACGCGCGCGAGGTGGGGAAAGAGGCGAATTCGCAGAAATCGATTTCGCCATTCAACGCTCTTACATCGTTAAGAACAGCGAGGCTCGTGATACGATACAAAAAAAAACAAATGAATTAACAAAGAAAAAAAACAGAGATAGAAAAGGCCGATCGAACGCGAAGCGAGCATCGGTTAGGTGGAAAAGGATCGAGAAAGAAAGAACGATAGAGAGGGAGAGAGACGTAGATTCGAATGCAAATTCAAAGAGGTCGTAGCTCGGGTTTGTACAAATGCTAAGTGGAACTCAGGAGTGTGTCTTAATTATAGTAATTGGTTAATTGTTCGATTATCTGATTCGAAGATCGATAAGAGATAAAACAAGGAAGAGAGGGAGAGAGATAGGGAGAGTCGAAGAAATTCCTGATCGCGTACACACGTGAGGTCGTGACTATTTTTTTATTTCATTGTAATTTTCTCTCTCTCTCTCGAAGTCGAAGATTTATAATCTCTCTCCTTGGCTCGCGAGACAATGAGCGGTGTGAGAGAGAGAGAGAGAGAGAGAGACGGGTTAAGTAGATCCGGATCGCTATAATTAGCCCGGGAGAGACTTCGTGCCGCGTTCAGTACGGACATTAAAAGCCTCTCTTTATAATACACGTTTATTTTCCTTCTGCCATTAAAATATTAATACGCGTATATAAAACAAAATATCGGACGGTCGGCACTTTAGTACATCTCGCTACGTGTATATATATATATATATAGGTATAAACATATGTGAGATCGTAAAAAAAAATTCTGTTCAATGCATTTTGAAGAGGCGCGGTATAGATGTCATTTTGTACGTTTTCTCTTGGCGTGTCATGCCCCAGCGACTTATCTGTCGTGAGACCTGAATGGACGAAACTCTCTCTTCCTCTCTCTCGTTTCTCTTCGATGGACACGTACAAAACGCTCACACCCACGACAATGGAACTATATAGGTACGCGCTGCGTCGGACAATTGCAAAGGGGGAGTGAGCGACGCGCGATGAATAATGAAAAGAATATTGGATAATTTGTTTTGTTGTTGTTGTTGTTTTTTTCACCGTCGTATTCCCATACGAAAAATAAATTGATTTCGATTTAACACACGCTCGTTAATTAACGAAATAAATCACCGAAACGATTTTTTGTTTATAAATGTAAACGCGATCTCGATTCAGACGATTTTTCGTCGCGTCGCCGATTAAAATGCATTTTATTAATCGAGGATAATTAAATTTCGATTTCACCGAATATAATAACCGACTGGAAATTTTAGTTATTAAATCTCTCGAAAGTTTTCATTCGAGGAGTAGTCTCGACGCTAGGAGCGCCGCCTTAGCTACCGAACTGTCATTTAATTTGATTTACCGCTGCCTAAGGGTTATTAATTACTGCATTGCCCCTTCCTTCTCCCTCCCTCCCTCCTCACTATTTCTCTCTCTCTCTCTCTCTCTCTCTCGCTCTCTCTCTCTCTCTCCACACATTTGCGCTTCTTCTCTCTACCGACACTCCCTCTCGTATATAACTATAGAGGTACACGGCCATCTCTCGTTAAGGAGTTCGAGAAGTGAACGTGGACCCCGAGGCATCGTTGATGAGCCGGGTTTCTTACGAGCTATGCAACTCTGTTCGTGTATAAACGGCAGCCACACGAGAAAAGTAATACTCGCCAATGTATAGCTATATATACATATATATATATGTATGGATGTATATACCTATATTGTGGACATTCGTTCTCATCCTCGTCGTTCAACATCGTCGTAACGTAACCCGCCTCCGTCCCTACTAACACGAGCTTTTATACCGCCATATTTATAAAATTATTATACAGTATAGACTGGCGAGGGGCCGTAGCTCATTTCGCACAACAAGATCGGCGATAAATCAGTCGCTCGACAAAAAAAAATCGAGGATCCGCGTAAAATCCCAAACATATAAAAAGTTTGTTAAATACGATGGAGGGAATGTTTCGCAAACAAAAACAAAAAAACGAGTAAAAACGAAACTTTTGTCTAATGATAATTTATCGCGAAATACAAAAGGTATCCGTCGAGCCCGGAAAAACGATCGACGAAAGCCCCGGGCATTGACAAGCTTTACGTGTTCGCCTCTGACCTCGCTCGCGTACGCGATACGTTCAAGGGATACAATTTTTGTTTTCTCCCTTTAGGGATCGCACGAAGAAGAACGAAATAAAGATCTTGTCGTACATCGTCGCTCGTTGGTAAACAAATTATTCTTTTATTTCGCGGTTTCGTCGCGCGCGAATCCAGACAAGGGGCCAAAAGGCAGCAGCTCGTTTGTTCCGATAACCCCGAAATTTTATTTCTCACTGTTGTTTGTTTGTTTTTGTTTGTTTCTTTTTTCAACATCGCGAATCAAGACGCGCACAATGTCTCAACTCGTGTTTCAATTTATTTTCCACGCAGCGCGCGCGTTTCAGACTCCCTACAGGAATTCGACCTTATCGTGACGAAAGTTCGAGAAATTCGAAAAGAAGAAGAAGAAGAAGAAATAAAATAACAAAAATTCTTTCCCGAGCGAAGAATCAAACGGAATTCAAGGAGGATCGAGAGAATTTTGTTTTCTCGTAGCGAATAGCTCGTATTGCTATCGCGATACGTGATCTTAATTCTCGTCGCGTGGAAAAGTAATCGTGCCAATTAATCGTAGCGATTATGCTATACGTTTACGTACGTCTCTGTACAAAGATCCTTTGTATTGATTGATTTATTTATTTATATTTATTTATATTGGAAAAAGAAAAAAATGATAATAAATAAAAATAAAGAAGAAGAATGAAAGAAAAACGATCGAGAGTGATTATATCGCGACATAAACGAGAGAATCCTTTTCTTTCTGCGCCTTGGCCAATTGCCTCGATACACATTTTCTCCCCATACCTATATATACACATATATATATATATTGTGTGTATGTGTGGAAAACATCGAAGCTTTGAGCCGCACTCTCGCGGTTAATGGCGATCGGACAAATGGTCCCACACGAGGGACACTTAATTATTGCCGTGGTTATTGCCGCTCGTTACTCACACCTCGATCGTACCGGGCTTAAATTTATCACGAGAACGAAACTCGCGTATACGTACACGTATTTCTGAACGTACGTACTCTCTCTTTTGCGTTGTTTTTCTTGTTGTTTTTTTTTTTTAAATTATTATTCGATCACGACGTACATCACGAATCGATATATTCTTTCGACTTCGTACCGATCTTGATTTGATTTTTTCTCGTTTCGCGGTTCGCGTCGACTCGCGCGAGAAGCGGCTAATTAAATCAATATTTCACGACGTAATCACAGACTGGTGGAAGACCGCACGCGAGACGCCGCGATCCTAGGTAAACAGATCGAATTTCCGTGACATCCGCGAGTGCATTTGTACCAAGGATTTTTATCCGATAAGAATCTTTGCCGAGTCGATAGTAGTGACGCAATAAGCGAGGATTTAAGCACGAGGTTGTCGCGTGCATTGTTAAACATAAAGATTTGGTTATTCGTAGAAGAAGAAGAAGAAGAAGAAGAAGAAGAAGAAAAAGAAGAAGAAAAGAAGAAGAAAAGAACAAAAATGTTAGTTTACGACGAAAATACCACTTCTCTCTCTCTCTCTCTCTCTCTCTCTCTCTCTCTCTCTCTCTCTCTCTCTCTCTCTCTCTCGCGCGCGCGCGCTCGCTCGCTCGAGTGGTCTTAATGGCCCTCCCTTTCGCTAATATTTCCAATAAAAGTCCTCCCGTGTGTGGCCTTCCCGAGAAATTATCGTTCACCTGTTGTCGGTTAATAGTTGACCATCTACCTTGAATTTATCATAAATTCATTTCGCATAGGAAAACTAGCTCGTATATCGCAATCAGATACGAGAGTAATAATTTGAGAATGAGATAAAGGAAAGAAAAACATTTTAAAAAAACATAAAAACGAAAAAAAGAAAAGAAGGAAACGAGCCTCGCGACGATACGAGAGTCGGAGGGTGGATTTCTCCCAAGAAGTATATATTATTTTTCCGACTGTAAAACGTGTAATCTCTGCACGGCAGCGAGACTTGGCTATATAGTCTACGAGCATTCGTATTCGCGTCGTTGAACTGCCCACGATCGCCTAATGCACTTAACTTTTTCTCCTCCGAGGGAGAGAGAGAGAGAGAGTCGTAAACGTTTGCCGATCGTCTCCTGACGTTTCGATGCGATACGAACACTCTCGCGACTATCTCTTTCTCCTCGATTTCGTTGACGATAATGTAACCAATCCAAAAACAATCTACCCTCTTTTATATGTATATACGACAAATACATTCGTACGAAAGGATCGTCTCGCTTTACACTTCGTATTTATAAAAATAATAAATTCTCCTCGACTCCCTGAATCAAGTTGAGTTACTTCCGTACGATGCCAAGTCACTCGAGATTCGCGCGAAACGGATGCGAAGGGATATAATCGTTGGGGGAAGGAAGCAATAAAAATAAAGCACATAAGAGTGAAGGAAAAAAAAAGAGAAATGATGAAACAACTCTCTCAGTCTGTTAGTCTTCCGGCTTTTGCGGCTGTGCTGACCCTCGGATTCTTTTTTAATTCTCTTCTCGTACGCTCGCACGTCTCGTCAGCTTTCCGCGGGGGTGAGTGCCGGATTTTTTTTCTTTTCTTTTTCGTTTCTTTATCGTATATCGCCGCGAGAAAGTATAACTCGTCGTCGTCGTCGTCCTCGTCGTCGTCGTCGTCGTCGTCGTCGTCGTCGGTTCGCGGAGGCGAGATCCGCGCGCGGCGTGTAAAAGACGTCGACGAGAATCGTAGCGAAGGATCGTATTTCTGGTTGCACAACCGGCGTGCGTGGTCAGTACACAACGCGCAATATTCGAACGTCTACCCGACGTGCTTCTTCGTCGGAGTGAAAACGCGCGTCGATGCGCCTCGCCAAGTGCTTTTTATCGTCGTTAAAAAATCAACGATATAATACGGATCGTAACGAATCAATGCCGGCCTTTGCCAATTAGCGAGACGACTTGATTAACGACCAAGAAACTTTTCTCTTTCCTTTTCTTCCTCTTTTCTGACACGTACTTTTAGCCTCGTACACCCCTCATGTCCGAACAAAGAATGATGACGATGCCATCGTTAACTCAAATTTACGTTTTTTTTTGTTCAAATGGAAATTCGTTGAACGAAAGAATTATCGTTTTTTCTAATTGTACAGTTAAACTTGATACATTTTAATCATTGATTAAATTCACTAACGATTGTAATATAAGTTGATAAATATGTTCAAAAAATAATGATAAATAAATCCAAGATCAACGCGACGAAAAAATATAGATCACCTCGTCTCCGTCGTATTCGCGAAATCGAAGGCGTCGCTGTGCAAAAACGATCTCGTTGCCGATCGCCCCGAGGGTAAAATACGCGAGTAACGTTCCCGCGAGCCTAAAATGGAAAGAGGTTCGTATTTGGCGATAGTCACGTTGTGCGTCAATTAAAAGTCGAGACGCGAGACAGCTGGTACCACGTGGTATCAAAATGTTTCAAAAAAGAAAGAAACGACTGATTTTGAGAAACTAAAATTCATCGGCCATTTTGACGAAGCCGATGCACATAGCAAAATGTCGCGTGCTACGTAAATCAGGAAAATTGCGAAAGACGGTGGGACGAGCGAGATACGAATCTCGAGTTGTCTTATAAATCAATCGATCGATCGTCACGATACCGATCTCTCGTGCTAGAACGCACCAGTAACGTTCGTACGCACGGTGAAACTGAACGTTTCTCTAAATCCTCGTGGAAAGTATACGATCGATAGGTGAATTCGCTTCTCGATCGCGGAAGAAAACGATGAGCGGGAAATAAAGCAATACCGATCACGAACGGAGCGTCTGTCACTTTTAAACGTCGAACTAATATACATATATATATATACGTAAATAGATACGAATCGGATAGGCACGACTCCGAATCGTCACCGTCGCCGTCGATTCGATCGTTTCTATTATTCTTCGATTCTTCTCTACCGATCGACACCGTAAGCCACGAAGATCGATGACAATTCTTCGTCCTCTCGAAGTCGAGGCCTCGTTCCCGCGTAGTCTTCGTCACGGACACGAACGATGGTAAATAAATCATTAATTCCGCTACTTTCGAGGACTTCCACGTTAAGAAGCCTCGCAGAGGGTCACGATATTAAGGTTGAAGAGATTCTCGACGATCGGGTGAAAGTCTTACGTGGGTGAGATGCAAATTGTGAGAGGGAGAGAGAGAGAGAGAGAGAACGAGGGTTGATCGAAAAAGGAGAAAGAACGCGAGACAAAGAAATGGAATGGCGAAGAGGGGGTTGGTGGAGGAGAAAACGATAAAAAGTAAATTCGCAACGGTAACTCATCTCGCACGGCAAACGAGCTGAAAGCTCTCCGCGGGTAATTAATTGTGCTCACGCTTAAGACAGGACCGCGTGAGAGATAGAAAGAGAGAGAGAGAGAGTGCAAAGCAGGCTGTAAATTAATATGACAGAAACGACCCGCGCGCTCGCCGCCGCCGCCGCTATGCGGCCGAAAGGAAAACCGAGTGTGGGCATTATAACCACGCGGGCTCTTCGCGAACCTCGCACTTATTGTTAGCTCTTCTCTCTTCTCTCGTTTCTCGCTTCGAGACACGCAAAAGGGGGAGAATGTGGTTTTAAGATTGTTTTTTTTCTTTCAAGAATAAAATGCTCGTCCGATTTTCGTGCCGATTGTAAAAGCTCGTCGATCGATTTTCCGATTTGCCGATTAACGCGATAAAGCGATAAATTTATCGATAACAAAGAATAAAAAGACTTGTCTATTTTCTCGTTTTCAGGTAGCAGAGAAGCAGCCTTCACATACGCGATAAGCTCGGCGGGTGTTACGTACGCGGTGACCGCGGCTTGCAGCAGAGGTAACATCACCGCTTGCGGCTGCGAACCAGCGATACGGTAAATTAAAAATCGTCGCGTCTCTACAAATTTTCAATCACGAGTATCGCGAGACAAAAAAAAGCTAAGAGATTCGTCCTTTTGTCATGTTTTTTTTCTTAGAACGAGAAAGGAGTTACCGCCGAACGGTTGGGAGTGGGGTGGCTGCAGCGCGGACGTCACTTACGGGATGAGGTACGAATAATTTAACGCGCTCGCGCGATAAAAACGTCACTTAACGGACCAAAATTAAAATTAATTGGACAATTTTAACGACGATAACGAAAGGATCGTACGAAATATACGATATGCATTGTATTAATTATTGCGTATTGACGAATGGACAGATTCGCGCGTAGGTTTCTGGACGCGAGGGAGGTCGAGGGCGATGCGAGGAGCCTCATGAATCTTCACAACAACAAGGCCGGCAGAAAGGTGAGAAAAATCTTATAAGCGCGTTATGATCCAAGTTTCATCTATATATATATATATATATATATAAATATAATAATATCGTTATCTCTCGATACGCAAAATTTTACACGTAAATCCGTTATAACGTTTAAACTCGAAGAACGGTCAAAGCGAAGCCGCGTGTAAATGCCTAATTGAATATCGCTCGGCTGTCAACGCGAGGCTAACTCAATTAATCCGACCGGTCGCCGGACAACTCCAAACAAATTAATCAAAACGGCGATCGAACGCCGTTATACGGGACTTTCAATAACGAGGGAAACTCGAGAATTTGCGCCATTTATAAAGCGGTCGTACCTTTTTCGTGTCAACCTGCCTCCGTTTTTACCATTTTTTTACTCGATCGCGATATATACGCTCGGCGAATCGCGTCTCTACGAAACATTAATAACGTTTCGTTACGCTCGTGCCGATTTCCTCGAATTATGCCGTAAATCGATCCCGCTTTGCGACGTCGGTATAATAACAGGTAACGGGATAGGCCTGTGTGCGCGTATATACAGAGGTATCGTACCTTCCACGGAGATTCGAAAGCCCACGTGGTCGTGGATATCTATCTCTCTATCGAGATCGGTTACAAGCTTGTACACGCTTGTAAATACGGGTGCGAGAGCGTGCCGATAGCTCGATACACGTAAAGTATAGGTTCGACGATTAATGCGAAATGCTCGATCGTATATCGGCCTCGACGCCTTACTATCGTATCGAGTACTGTCTATTCTATTATAAATATTCTTCTATACGTAGAAATCGGCAATCGGAAGATTCTCTTAAATCGATTCGACGCTCGATCGAAATAAATTCGATAGAGAAAAATCACGAAAAAATTAGGAAAATCGGTAACTAGAGAGATTTCTTAACATCGGATAATAATATTGATCGTTAATCGATTTATCGGTCGATAAAATAAACATCGATGTTTGAAAATTAAGCTTAAAATTAATCGAAAAAAGTCATCGAGCGACGTCGAATCGGTTCGAGATGAATGCAATTAGGGTAAGGACGAGGAGAGTCGCAGGTACGTACGGACTAATTGGGCGAGTCCTCTTTCGTTCGAATGGAAAGTACCCAAAGCCTGTTCGCTCGACTCGTAAACAAGAAAGAGACTTTCGAACAAGCCGCGTGTGTTATTACGTCTTTACGTTATATAGCAAATCGAGTAAAACGATTTTCGTCCGGCAAATTGTCCGACGCGGGAGATCGATACAATATATCACGATTCTTCGATATACCGACCGTCGTGCGATCGACCGAGAACGGAACAAAGGAAGGACAAATTTCACGAACGTCCTTGTTATTAATCTATCTTAAGAATCGATCGACCTGGAGTGAATATTCGACAGGTACATATAATCGAGGCACTCGCCATTGTCGGTATTGTACCTTTTTCGGTGACGGAAAATTCACGAGAAGGCTTTGGAGAGAAAGATCGTCGAGAAGGCCCGGTGCAACCTCGTTCTCTTACGACGTATAGATATGCCGCAGTAATTCTCGTTTATTCTCGTATCTTTATTTTTCTTTCTATCCTTCTCTCTCTCTCTCTCTCTCTCTCTCTCTTTCTCTTTCTTCTTGGGTTTGCACCGACGAGTCACGATTTACGAGAACTCGAGAGTAACTCTCCCGTCGTCCGAGCGAAGATTTACATAAGACGCGTATGCACGATCGACTCTCTCTCTCTCTCTTGCAAATTCGTCTTTTTTTTCTTTTTTTTCGTTTCTTCTCCTTTACCCTCCTCCTCTTTCTCTTTCTTATCCAGCGAGGCAACGGTATATTATAATATATATTAAATATGTGAGGTATATATAGTTCATGCGTACTCGCCGCAGAAGCGTAGGTGAACGCTCGTCGAGTCACGTCGTTCAGTACTCATCGTTGCGACGTTTTTAATTTTTTGTTTGTTTTTTTTCATCGTCCGGCTTTTATTTGTTTCAGATAGTCAAGGCCCTGTTACAGACCGAGTGCAAGTGCCACGGTGTTTCCGGCTCCTGTACCGTGAGAACGTGCTGGCGAACTTTGCCCAGCTTTCGTCAGATCGGCGACGCTCTCATGAAGAAATATTATCGGGCGCGACCGGTTATGGCGATAACGCCACCACCGCCACCTACGATTCAAGTATTTTCCATTTTTATCCGAATGTCGAATTACAAATAAAATTTGAATTTGAATTAAATTAAATTATTTATTTATTGATTAATTTGTCGGACAGGCCTCGGACTATCTGACGCATTCCTCGTCGATGGAGATCATGCCGATTCTCGGCAACGACGCAAAGTCCCAGGGTAAACCCATCGATTTCGCGAGTTCGCGAAACGATCGTAGACCAATTAAAAAAACCGGCAAACCACGAAGGCCTCATCTCGTTTTGAAGAGAACGAAGGTCAGCGGTGGGCCGGGAATGAGCCAAAAGAGAATTCCAAAAAGAAGCGAGCTGGTATTTCTCGAAGCGTCGCCGAATTATTGCGAGCCCGATCTTGCACAGGGCAGCCTCGGCACACAGGGTCGTTCTTGCAATCGGACGAGTAAAGGTCGGTTTTCGATTTTCATTCATTTTTTCATATCGAAAATTATATACGTTCGAATCGACTGGACAATATTTAATTGACAATGTACTATGGTTTATTGAATGAAAGAAAAAAAACAGTTTCCACCCTTAATTCAGGTACGGACGGCTGTGACCTTATGTGCTGTGGACGAGGATACAACACTCATCAATTCACGAGAACGTGGCAGTGCAGATGCAAATTTCACTGGTGCTGTCGCGTACACTGCGACACTTGTACCGAGCGTACCGAGGAATACACGTGCAAATGAGTCGAGAACGATAAATTTTCTTTTTTTTTTTTTTAATTATTTTTTTTTATATATCACGAATAAATCGATATCGTCTTGTAACGATTTTTCAGTCGCCGTCGTTCGAGCCGATTTTCATCGACAATTAAAAACACGAGCAATATTGATACAGGATATTTCAAAAAAAATTGTTTTTTGTTTTTTCGAAGGCATTTAGCGACGTAAGTGGCGTTTTTACTTAAATCGCGATTGTCCATTTTTCAGGATTTTCGCCAGATCGCATTATTTCACTCGAAACTCCCCTTGACGATGTTTATTCATCGAGGTACGATGTGTTATTATGGCTATGTACTGTTTTTTTTAAATTTTTATATATATATATACATATATATATATAGAAAATGAACGCGAATCGCTTGTTATCAAGACCATAGAATTTTAACATGACACTAGGGTGTACAATGATAGGATAATACGCGAGTTTCAATGAACAATTTTCAAATTATACATACACTCGATGAATTATAGACGTAGAAATATAGATTATTTAGAATTAGGTTTAAGCGATTTTCCCCCCTCTCCCAAACCCGTTACGCGTCCCATTCTCTAGGCTTACCACGTAAATTATTATTTATTAAACAAACAACAAAAGACAGAGAGGAAAGAAAGTGGAGATAAATTATATACTCGTACGTTACTTAATAAGCGATATGTATTTTGTTTCTTCTTTTTACACAAATTAATAAATATTATCGAACGTAAGACCAATTTCTGTTATTCGTACAATCCGTCTATCATTCATTATTATTAGCCTGCAATGTTTTCCGGATATTATTTGACAAAATGGTTTTACGTTGAAAACATTGCAGAGTGGGGTGAAATTTCAGGTACGCGGAATTTATCGAAGCGTCATGTGTAATTGGTCGAAGCCCATAACGAGTCCCGTCATCAGCAGGTAAAGGGGACGGTAGGGTAGCAATATATATAAAGGTCCATAGGGAAAAATGTTACTGTCGTGAAAAACTTCGTAAGCTGCACAAGGGGAAGCAAAGTGCAAAAGAAAACTAGAAATTTCATTAGTAAGTTTCACCATTTCATTCCAACACTACTTTTAAACCGTGCGATACTTATTGTTTGTAAAATAAATCGAATAATAAAAAGAAATAAAAAGAATCGTGAATTTTTAGATGACTAAAATTATATTCTCTTTCTTACAGTCCAGGAAATAATTGACTGTCGAAATATGCCGCACGCTTGTTCAGTACACAACCGCCACGAGCTCGTGGGATTGCGACTTCCGGAACAAATGGCAAACGAACCTATCTATTTGGTTTACTACCCTTGTGCCTGTGGATTCGAGCTGTGCATTCAACCGGTCGTGGTGAATGGAGGTTTGGTGCAAGCCATGCGACATGGAAGAATGAATCTTGCAAATCCATCGTACTTCCGGCATCAAGTACAAAATCGACACAATTCAACGAATCAAGCTTCTATACAGTGGCTCGAATATCCTACGTACCCCGAGGTACAACCGCGCTTGCAATCTCACAGGCGTAATCGCACTAGAAGCAGCAGAAAAGTCACGACAGTTCCCTTCGATTCCGACAACGAATCGGACGTTGATCGTTAATGAAGAAACTTCTACTTTTGTTATATATTGTAAATGCTGATATTCTTTAAAATATGTTTCTATTTTCGTACCCGATAATACTTCATACACGTTTGATCATTTCCATTTTTTCATTAAAATCTTATAAATTCTAATATAACAGATTTATGTGTAAATGTGTAAAGATACGAAAACAAATTTATGCTTAAGTGTATAAAGATACAAAAATACATGTATATACTGTCGATAAAATGGATATCTATAATCAATGTCCGTCTCTTATGCAATACAAATCTGTAACCGTTTCGAGACGTTTTGTAGAGAGATAATCGAATAAATTGTATTTTTCCTATTTTCTAAATTTGCCTTGGAATGAAAGACGATGGGGTAGTATCTATGTCAAGCGGTTGGATCATACAGAGATGTATCAATCGCTGATACACCAGATCGTTATCGATTACCATTCACAAAACTTTACTGCCTTGGTAAAGTTTTGGTCAACGGCGGAATATTCTCGATTCGTTGCTAATACCACACCTGCCATTTTAGATGCTGGCAATTAGCTTAGTCGCCTCTTGCTTAGCGCTCAGATCTTCATCGTTCTTTGCTGGAAATTCTGATGCCATTTTCAAGTATTTCTGGGCATCGTCTTTTCGATTTAATTTGAGATAAGTTTTTCCGAGCATGAGAAGATTGTGGCTATAAAAATTGGGATCAACCTCCTCGGCTGTAATATAAAATTGTAGGGCTTCCTCGAACGACGAGCTTGGCGGTTCACCAAAAATTGCTGCTGCGATTTTTCTTTGATACCAAGCAAGGTCGGATACTTGATAGCACCAAGTACCAAGCATGTACAGTATAGTCGCATCCTTGGGATTCAGTTCAACAGCTCTCTGAAATATTTGTTCATCTAGTCAAGGAAAATCATTGTGACAGATACAAATTTTGCTTGGATAATTCATGAATTACCAGCATATGATTTTTCACTGTGAGTAGCTGTGCGATTTGAGCTTTTTTACCCTCGTAACTGCATTTACAGTTCAAGAGTATGGCGTACCACTTGTGAACGGCATAATGATCGTCTTTGATCGACAACGCCTTGGCGGCAAGGTCGTAGCTCTCGTAAATCATGTTTTTGGCTTCCACGCTGCTTGCCTGTTTGGACATGTTGTAGAGTGCGCGACAAAGGCGCCACAAGATTTCTACATCCTTGCTATCCTTCAATTTAAAATTTCGTTGGTTTTAAAATCATTGTCACAAGTATGCACAGATCTTTAAAATACTATTGATTCATTATTTACTTTATAATTCTGGAGAAGCTCATAAATCTTTCGATATTCTCCCTGTTCGAAAAGCGCATCTGCTTTTGCCAGTAGAACTTCCTTCGCAGTGATAACAGCAGAGTCATTACTGCTTTTTTTGAGCCCTAATATAGCAAGGGAGGTTAATGGTGCTCCGATGACGAGCTTTCTAGGGACAAGGTTGATCCTGCAGAACTAATTAAGATCCCTGTGTAGAATTATCCATAAATAATGTACTAGACTACATGAAATAGTGTTTGTACAAGCTCGACATACCAAATTTATCATTTGAGGCACCAAAATCCTATGAAACCTTCTCGTCGTTTCGATAAAACGACCGACTTTTTGCAGAATCATGACGCTTCGGTGCTCCACGCGCTATGTAAAAATGGACACAGTTGTTTAAACACTTCTATTGTTTTAGTATAGAAAGAAGATTACGTCACCTCGTTGTATATAGTATTTTTACGATCTACACACGTCACATGACACCGATCCAATCAAAATCTATAAACTTTGATCGAACGTCAAGTACTAGACTTGCGGAGTCATAACGAACTGTTACAGAGTGGACAAGGCAAATGTAAACGCCTTGTTGACTGGCTATTTCGAGGCAAATATTTGCACGTCAAAACACGAGCATAGTCGTGTCCGGTCAGGAAGGCGTAAAGTGAGGTTAAGCGTTGAGTACTATATATATACTGTGTTGTATGTGGATTATTATAGATATATATACGTACCTGTACAATCATTGGTGGAAATTTGTTACCACCGCCTTGATCTGACATTAGCGATTTGTTTCAATGAAAAAAATATTTATTTTTCCACTGCAATACGTACCAATAACAGAGTGTTTAAAATATATACATAACTAGGGAACTATTTTATATGCCACGTATCCCCATGGTGATACATATTTTTCAATAAATTCTGCATCACGTTCTTGAATACAGTTTCGTTTATCTCCACGATTTCAGACAATATGCTCTTTTGATTCTCGGTAAACGGAGTATTAAGCTTCAGAAACGAGAATATGAATTTTCCGTAATTCTTGTCACGAGAATACATAGAGGCTTTATCCCTTAGCATATCCAGTAGTTTCTCCCTCGTCGCATTTTCCGAGATTTGTTCATTTATCAATTGGGATAACACGCTCGTGTGCCATTCTTTAAGCTCTTGGACAGTGATGATAAAATTTCTAAAACAAAAATTGAATGAGAGGTCTTCTAACTGACGATACGTCGCTAGAGTAACATTGAATTACTGATACTTTACAAGATTAAGTCGGTTCTTTGCTGCGGAGGGTAACTATTGATAATTGCTAAAAAAACAGATGTATCGCGAAGTTCGGCATTGAGCATGGGAGTGTATACAAATTCTTGTACATCCTCGGGAAATTTCTCGATCAATTCTTGAATCAGGGTGTTCATTTCTCGGGATGGTGAGTCCAGCTCGATTATCTGACAAAAAAAAGAGTATGAACAACGATGCTTCCATATTTGATAACTGTATACGGACAAATTATCATGTACCTTCCGTAGCAGTAAACAGCTGCATATAATTCTGATATATCTCATAACCTGTTCCACGTTCATCTTGCATATGAAGTGGCATAGATTATAAGTACCCTTCATATTCAGATTTTCGCTCAGATATGTGATTAATCTGTTGGCTTCATCGTCAGAGAGACTTGTCAGTTCGCTCAGTTCGGTATCATCGGTGCTTTCCAAGGATTCAAGTAGAGATTGTGCAAAGTCCAAAAACCTTTCGGATGGTGAAATTTCATTATTCGTCGTTGGTTCATTTTTTTCTCGCTGCGTAAAGAATAATTGTGTCGATGAACCCGGAACCGATTGACTGTCGTCGCCGTTGGCCTGTTCAATAGCCATGCACATCGTACTCGGCTTCTCATCGTGCGTCCGATGTTTTTTCTCGTTCTACAATGTCATTAGACTGTCAGTTTTTTTTGGGTGGATGTAGAAGATTGGTAACGGACCTTCGGTTTTATAATACTCCAACGAACGTCTGCACGACACTCATCGTTTATTAAAAGTCCTTGAACTTCTCTCAATCTCTCCAGGGTCGTTTGATCGAGTGTATAATTACCAATATAGTCTCGACTCTCCATTGCAATTGTTTGTATTGTTTCTACACACCGCCCGTGTGAAGCGCACCGTGCGGCAACTAACGGTACTATTCGGATTTTGCACGCTACCTCATCTTCACTATGTGCTTTCCAACAGTTGATAGGTATAGAACCTCCGGAGTCAGAACTTTACAGTGTCAGTTATAAAACTCGGTTTTTGACATTGTACCCTATGTGAAAAGTTCATGAAAATGTTCAGTCTCGTAATTTTCAAAGGTGCATCCTCTCTCAAGATTGTCGATGCTGTCGCAAAAAATGTAAACACTTGATTTAAAGTACATTTTCAAGAGAGGCTCAACCATCGCGTGAAGTATCTCGTCGCTCGTCACTTCCGCGTTTATGTTTTTTTATCCACGAAAAAAACATACCCAAAAATGTATACACAGCTTAATCCAAGGCAAATAAGATTTTATACAAATATTGTAATGAGTCGATTATATGAAAAATCATTGAACAACACGATTTTATAAGAGAATGATAATTTTATTATTTCGAAGGACGTATATTATCGAGAACTATTACATGTAAATTTCTGTACATAAATATCTACGACATACGAGCTCGTATTAACTCAAGTTTGTGTATTCACCAAGGAACGCCATAATCCTTCGGATCACACACAGATTTTGGTAAACGTTTACAGCTCGGCACTGGTGGTACTTCACACACACATTTCACACATACCGATGACCAGTCTTCTGTATTATTAGTGAGCTCATCGCCAATTTGCATCGTCAGATTTCCAAATGAACACGACGGACCTACACAAAAAAATGGATAAGTTCAAGAGGTCATGAATTGTATCTACGTGTTTGTCACGTAGAACGGCTCGACAGATTTTTCTCTAAATATAACTCACTGGGAACCGACTGCTGTTTTTTCGAAGCAAGACTATGCTCGATCACGGCGTCCCGTTCATCTTCTGAAACATGAAAATGACAACGAATGTAAGACGATGTATTTTTTTAAAGAATCTATTGATAATTTATTGAAAAATTGAGTAGATATTTATGGGTAAATATACTTACGACAACGGAAGCTATAACTGCAGTCTGCCAATAGCGATTGAGTTTCGCCGTATATCGGGGCACAGCCACGGCGGATCAAGGGTGTTTCATACAATACGTTATTGCACCACGTGTGTTTGGGCAAAGCACAGAAAGGTTCAACGGTTTGATCTGGAAAATAACAAACGCGACAATATTCATCGTACTGAACGCAATTTTCAGCATTTGAACAAAAGAAAAGAACGTAAATATTCTCACTTTTATATTCGGGACCGCAGTAACAGCGCTTTTCTGGTTCCGCTGCAGGTATGAATAATTTACCGTCTTGATAGATTTTTCCATCGACGAGACAAGTCGGACGTTTTCCCTGCTCAACTGTTAAAGAAATAGACCGATAATTTTTGTGTACCTTTCGTCGGTATAATTTCGTCGTGTTGTCTATATTCTCCGCTTGTACGCAATGAAAACTCAAGACTCACCACAAACGCTAGGGCCTGGACAACTTTGGATCGCAGTATTTCGCAAGTAACACTCTTGAATTACTCCATCGAGGCTTGACTGCCCTCTGACGCCGCCGCATGAAGCCACTGCACATATCCACCCGAACGATCTTTTGGAACAATAAAGAAAACAGTTTTTATTATATTCGAACAAATGAAAATATCGCCGGTATCATAAATCGTGTTCGATTCGATCGATCATTATTCGCAAACTTACCCACTACATGTACAATGATCGCCGCTGTTACTGTGTTCAGGCTTAAGTTTTTGTCCTGGTTCGTATTTCTCTCCACCGATTAAACACTTATCTTCTGGCAAATTCTTCCAGATCTCGCAATCGTAGCTTTGCGGACAAGAATCATCAGGATTCGCGTAAATTGGCGTACATCCCAATTCCTCGTAGTAATATAGCGGACCCGGACAATTGGAATCTTGAAACGAACAAATATGGTATGAGATATTTTAATAGTCTGTACTATATTATAAGAAAAAGGTAGATTTAGTTATTTTTTTCAGCAACTCACCTCTATGTCGCGAAGCGTCGACACCAATGTACAAGCACAGGAGGATCCCAGCGAGAGCGAAAATCACATTTGACTGTCGGCTGCCCATGGTCACTGCTGAGTTTCTGAAAGAGACTAAGCACGTTTTCTACTTCCTATGTTTGTTTTATAGTGGCCTCCGTTCCTATGCGATGGAGGGGGGACGATCTGCAAAAACAATGTCTCAATACGATAAAAGAACTTCGAACTTAGGGCGATAACCTCTTTCTGCTAGTTTCTCTACCAAAGCAGTTTTTTTTCTCGATAATTTTAGTAAGACGTTGAAGGAACGGGAAGTACATATGAATCAACGACTCATTCTGAAAACGACAAAGTCTGCGAACTTACGGGCTGAATAAACAAACCATTGATAGCTTTATCAGGAATATATTAGACGCAATATATTTATTCACGATGATAAGAACTATCTCGTCATTAAGCTATATACGGTATATTAATGACACGTAATTAAGTTCTACGTTAACCGTACCTATACTGGCACATGGGCCACGATTTTCCAAAGATCTCGCGAATTTAGGATTTCGAAACTTTTTATTGTGAATTCTCATTATCCCGGTGGAGCTATACATTTAAATTAATTCTTGATATCCTGTATGTCAAGGCTGGATTCAGCGTCACAACATCTTAGCGTTTCCATTTGTATGAGAAAACAACATTTTTCAGATCCGCATAAAGGAATCGAGAACACTTAAGTGCGGAGTTTGCTGAAAGTCAAATCCATAATTCTGGATATCGATGGAAGGAACATATTTTATTTCCTTACGCAAAATTGAGGACTCTCAATACCGATTTCCGGATGACGGAATTTTTATTATGGATTGTAAGAGCTCGGCACGTTTTTCCATCAAGATTTCCGAGTTCGTGAGAAAAAAATACGCAGGATTAAAAACAAAAACTCTCTACGACAATTTATAAGGGAGTTATTGAAATTGTTAACTGATTGTGAGTCGCTTGAGGAGGGCCGCGGGGCAAGACGCGGTACCCCCACCACGCCGCCCGGCCACGTGGACGACGTTGCTCGGTGACCCGTGACCGCGCGAAATAGATCATTACCCGCAATGAGATGAACGCTCTAAAGGCTTCGTATCATATTGAATTTTGGCATATGACTTTTTTTGTAGAGGACATTATGGCACACATATTTTGTGGGAAGCATTTTTCGACAACACCCATTCCAAAAAAATAAACTCTAGTAAACCGTTTTTTTCTTTTTCAACAATCTATGGTGGCTCAAAAAACTTGTGGGATTGATCCGCAACTTTCAGGGCATGTTCCTGGAGGTCCAAATAACGTATAAGAAAATTGGCGCTGTTCTTGTGTCTTTGAATAGAAGTCGGTCAAATTTGTATACATTGTGACTGGACTATTGGTATTATCAACGAATTTGGATAGTCTTCTGAGTTCCATTGTATTATTTCTACACGCCGGCGGTACAAAGCGCACCGTGCGGTAAGTAACGGTACTATTCGAATTTTGGACGGTACCTCATCTTCACTATGTCCTTTCCAGTAGTTGATATAGAACTTCCGGCGTAAGAACTTTTCAGTATCAGTTATAAGACTCTGATTTTGACATTGTACCCGATAAAAAGTTCGTGAAAATGTGCACTTTCGTCATTTTCAGAAGTGTAAACACTTGATTTTAATTACTCAATTTAAAGAGATCACTATAAGATCTTGCTATCCCATAGCAATATTTGGAATGGCGTTAAACGAACCGTGTGGCAAAAAAATATTTGATCAGTCCGATCTCAGTAACTCTTGTTCGTTTTTACAATTATACGGTTTTCTATAAGTAATAATAAATTGATAATTTTTAATTAACTCGAAATTCGATAAGAGTATTAATAAAATTGGATAATTTTCGTCATTATTTACTACACTGTCGTTCTTTATCCTTGACGCCTTAGTTTGTAGTTTAAAAAGCTGTCGATGACGTGTAAGTCTTCACATTTTTCCTAGGTATAATAAAATCAATAACATTTTGTATTCGACTGGTGGGTATTATGTCGAATAGAGTATACGTACATGCGAATATTGGAAGATGATTTTTTTATTTCTAGACAGAATTCAAAAACAGGATTTGACGAAACTTGTGTTGTCCTTGCGAAATCCAGTAGAGACGGGTTTTACAATAGGCGATATTGATGGCGGTTATATATTCAGAAAGACGGGTATACTGTTATTAGGGCTAAAGTAAGAGCCGAGTAGACTAACAACGTCTTACAATCTACTTTAAAGTCTAGTTTGTCTTCTATTCGTGCATCGTGCGGCTGTTTTTTCCCATGTAGTGGGGATACCGAGATTCCTAATACCGACGAGTTGAATTTTGGAGTAGACGAAGCATCGGTCTGTGGATATTACTCTTATTATTGTTATTATTATTATTATTATTATTATTATTATTATTATCATTGTTAATATTATTATCTAGAAAAATAATTGCACCGAATAGCCAAGGATGGCGGGAGTGACGAGGGCAATATTCATCCTGGTGATTATTTTTGTGACAAATCTTGCCACGGGCCAAGCCAGAATCCCTGCAGTTCTCAGTGACGTTAAAGTGGAACTACTGTTTCCTAAAGGCATCCGAGTATCGGTACAACGTGAGAGAAATAGGAATAGAAAGCCTCCTTAGCAGATCTCGTACAAGTGAAAATAGATCAAAAGCATGGAAATATAATTTTGACCAAAAAAAAGTTTGGCTCACGTTGAATTTTGCCTTATACAAAAATCAAATCACAATTAAATAGTAAATGAAGTTTAAATTACCGTTGATTAACATCACGTATCTTCCCTCTATATAGTTCGTAATTAACTGTAAAGCAAATCTTTCGCTCGTATTAATCTGCTAGGAGGGATCGCCATAGATTTTTCAATCTGTAATTGCGACGAGCAATACACAATTTTGTCGATCGATTTACAATTGTTGCTGTACAGACGCGGACGGTATCGAGGGCGTCACATTTCACATCAAGTTCAACGAGGATTTCATAGGGTTCGAGACGGGTGCGATAGCTGAAAACGCTGTTCATACTCAAAACGGTCGATGGACTTACGAAAATCGTCGCATCACGAAACTACGCCTCGGAGAAGTCGTTTATTACTGGGTTTATGCTATTTACGAAGGCGTTAGCTACAAGCTCCCGATTAATAAATATGAAGTAATCGGTTAGGTCAAATCAAACGATTTTTTCCGTTTCTGCTCGCGTTCTTATTTCTCTCATCATTTCTCATGTCTCGATTTTAAGGATGTGTTAAAAATGGTAAACTGAACGTATATGAATGTCTTATCAGCAATAGACAACATGGGCTCGAACGCTTCTTTGGAAAATGATCCTTGTAACGATACGCCCACAAGGCTCGTCGATCGGCTAACGGGACAGCTCGAACGTGCTTGTGCCGGGGAACTTTTGCTGTACGAGCACTTCGATAGCCTAAATCAAAACATATGGACACGAGTCGAAAAATTCACGGGACCTCCGGTAAGTTTTATTCTCGATAGTAAAGCTGATATCAGACGGTTCATTCGAGTGAATGTTCCTTTTTTCTTTCATTCCAAGGTCACACGACACAGACCGAATGACATAGAAATGAACTCTCATTCCCTCATTTTGTGAAATATGTCGTCGAGTAAAGTTGTGCACCGTGCTCTACTTTTAATTTTAATTAATTTTGTGTTCAGACGATTGATTTCGAGTGAAAGATGCCGAATGAAAGACAGAAAAGAACAAAAAATCATCCGGCTGATATCAACTTGACGTTCTCATCCTTTTTTCTTTGTTTCTTTTTCGCTTTTGACCTTTTGCCTCTTGTACATCTGTAATAAAATACACATTTCTCAAAAGGCTTACCCTTTCGTCGTTTTTCGAAATGATGAACGCAACGTCAAAATCGTCGATGGAAATCTGCAGATCACGCCGACTCTGACGGAGTTGGAGTTCGGCCGAGACTTCGTTCGACAAGGAAACTTGACTCTTTCAAGGTAAATGTGATTCAACGAGAAATACATATTCGTTTTAGAAATAGTTTGTTCAATTAAATTTGAATTGGGATTTAAAAATGTAATTACTTACCTTGAAGTCTAGATGTACCGCAGAACCGGGTACTTCGGCGTGTCAACAAACAGCACGCGGCGCTTACATTCTTCCACCAGTTTTATCCGGTAGTATCGACACCAAGGACAAGTTTGCGTTTATCTTCGGAAAAATTGAAATTCGAGCAAAATTGCCACGTGGCGACTGGATATATACCAGTGAGTATTTACAATGACGTAATAATTATGAAAACCTACTTGACTCTCACCTTTCAGTTCTGGGTCTGACTCCGCTGAATAACATTCCCTTGCCGAATTGGGACCCTCCCCAAATCAATGTGGCTGCTTCCACTGGGAATGCGCGGCTCAAATTAAACAGTGGCTCTGATATAAGCGGCCACCTCCTTTATGGGGGTGCGGTAAACATGCTAAATCCTCGTACATTTTCGCCAAATTTTTTAATGATGAAATACTCGGCCAATCTGTGGTCCGACGATTATCACATTTACGAAGTAGAGTGGGGAACGGATGCAATTACGTGCAAAGTCGATGGTATCGAATACGGCGTCCAGCGGACGAACATGCCCACCTATTGGCCGGTAGGGGGTGCTTGACTCGATCGTATTCTATATATTTTTTAAATGCACAGCTTTTTCTTTCCAGCCTAAATATTTGTCTGTTTTGTTTGTGCTCTTCGGTCTCATCTTCGACGATTTACAGTACTACATCGAATTGACATTGGCGGTCGGCGGACACAGTACATTTTCGGATTTCTCCATATCCGATAGTTATGCGAAACCTTGGCGAAATCCCAGTCCCAAGGTACATATCGCACAAAGAAAATTTAAAAGACATACACATTAAATCTTATTTTATCGTGTAAATAATACCTAATATAAGTAATATCATGACACAAATAAATTTGTCTTTCTGCACTTCCAGGCTCTCTTCGATTTTTTCAACGCCACTGATCTCTGGTCCAGAACCTGGATTGAAAACTCCACGGACCTGAAAGTCGATTACAATAAAGTCTGGGCTTTGTAGAATTCTTTCTCCTTATTTTGTCTCTTACCTCTCTGATTACCATCACAGAAGATCTCTGTAGCTACTTTACCCGAACGATTGATGTTGTCACGATAACATTATGTGTGTGTATTGTATTGTATATTTTGTTGCATTTACAAGAATCTTTCGCCGCCATGACGCTTGCTCCTCATTGTCTCGATAATCTTCCAAACGACAAATATCGTCAATCGTTTAGTTATTAATATTCTGAGTGAAATTGACAAAAGGCACGCCGATCCGTCTGATTTGCCACAAGTTATCGTCGATTAAAAAAATTCGATTATCGTAATAAAATACCAATTATATAAAGCATTTTACGTAAAATCTCTGTGTTGGAATATTCGCTCAATTATCTTGTTTGTCTTTGGTCCAGCATCGGCATCGTACTGGTGACCGTAATCGGAGCTTCATTCCTATGCGATGTAAGGGGGATGATTTTCAAAAAGAACGTCTCAATCGAATACGAGAATTTTGAACTTGTGGCAATAATATCTTTCTGCTGGTTTCTCTAGTAAAACAGTTCTTTTTTTCTCGATAATTTTAGTAAGACGTTGAAAGAGCAGTAGGGTAGGACATAAATCAACAGCTCGTTCGAAAAACGACAAAGTCTATGAACTGATGGGATGCATATAAACTAACCATTGATAGCTTAATCGGAAATATATTGGAGGCAATATATATTTAATGACGATGATAAGAACTATCTCGTCATTAAGCTCTATATGATATATTAGTGACACGAAATTAAGTTCTACGTTAATCGTACCTATACTGGTACATGGGCCATGGTTTTGCAAAGATCTCGCGAATTTAGTATTTCGAAACTTTTTATTCTCATTATTCCGGTTAAGTTATAGATTTAAATTAATTCTTGATATCCTGTATGTCAAGGCTGGATTCAGCTTTACAACACCTGAGCGTATCCATTTGCATGAGAAAACAACCATTTTTCAGATCCTCACAGAGACGTAGTCGAATACATTTAAGAATCAGCTTTACAGGAGACGAGCGATTTGAAAACGCGATTCGTATTTTCTCCGGCACTGAGCGTTAAAGTTTTGAGGGTTTCTAGAGAATTATGGCAACAATTCTAAAAAAAAAACATTTAGCCACTTTTTGCCATAATTCTCTAGATGCCCTCAGAATTTTAACGCGATAGGTTGATCAGTACCGAAGAAAGTACGGATCACGTTTTCGAATCGCTCGTCGCATGTAACACTGACTCTTAAGTGCACAGTTTGCTGGACATCAAATCTATAATTATTTATGTCGATGGGAGGAACATATTTTTTATTTCCTTACGGAAAATTGAGCCACGTTCTTACGGATTGTAAGAACGTGGCACCTTTTTTCATCAAGATTGTTGCAATGTTATGACTGATGACTTTGTTTTGATTGATAACTTTGCCGCCAGATGGCAATAATTACCGAGCCCTACAAAATGAGGACGTGGGACTATACTTCGTGTTGTATACAATATTTTATTACCGATTCTTGTTGACACGTCAATAAAAGCCCGTGTTCGAAAATAATACTCTAGTTGATTTTTTATCCACCAATTATTCATAAATGATGGACATAGAAACGGAGAAAGTAATCGAGCTTGTTTTCCCCGATGGTGTACCGGGTAAGGTTAAGTTTCCATAGCTTGTTTACACTCGGAGATATTATGTATTCTTCGGTTCAGCAACAAAAATCTTAAACATAGCCGCCAGTTTATGTTTTCGTAGTAATGGATTAATTTAACAACTGTCAGTGGTTTGCATCTTCTAATTCGCTTGCAGAATCATGGAAGGACAATCCAGATTTTTATCAATATTTGACGAAGCTCGGTGCTTTCGATGTCGATCAACTGAGTAAGTTACTTTTATCATTTTATATATACTCTCTCACTCTCTCTGATTCTGTCGAGTATTAAGTATTGTCAGCTTTTCAACTACATATATTTAGACAAAGAACCAGATCATTTAATGGACGAAAAAAACACTGTACTCCAGAATACACAGGAGTTGGCGTTCTCCAATTATAAGACATTCATACAAACAGCCGAAAGCTCAAGAGAAATATTTCATCAGGTAAACATGTTTCGAAGTATTTTTTCATAATGATTCTTCGTGGTACACATAAATCGGTTACTCAACGATGCGAATTATTTTCAAAGTTCAATGAGACGGAGACTCACTTGGATAAATTGCTCGACAAGATACCCAAATTCGTGGAAAAATGTCAATTCTTTTGCGACACTTCCAAGGACATAAACACTCACAGACGATTGAACGGATTGACGCTTTCGAAAAATGCAGAATTACTTGAAATATTGGAGATGCCGCAATTAATGGAATCGTGCTTGCGAAGTACGCAGTACAACGAAGCCCTGGATATTTCACAGTATGCGCGTCAATTGGGAGCAAAGCACAGTGACATTCCGATTATTTCGGTAACGAACGATAATCGATTACAATCTTTCATAATTTATTTCTCAACTTTTTACATAAGTAAAAAATACACTTTTCACATTCGAGTCCGTCGTTGCGGAAATCGAAAATAGTTGGTCAGGGATGGTTGGCCAAGTAGTCGGATCGCTCAGAGGCGATTTACCGCTTCCAAAGTGCCTCCAGCTGGTCGGTCTCTTGCGGTCCATGGATGCATTTACCGAGTCGGAACTTCGTATAAAATTTCTCCAAGCTAGAGACAGCTGGCTTCAGAGTCTTTTGAACGCTATACCAAAAGAGGATCGTAAGGAAAAAACACCTGGATTGATATTATATCGCACGATGAGTCGAATACGATTATCTCGTTTTTTACTAATTTTAGCCACGCTTCATCTCACAAAGACCATCGAATTGTCGAGAATCCATTTGTTCAATATTATAACGCAATATAGAGCAATGTTCAATGATGACGATCATCTGACTTCAAGCCGCGATGCCGTTATCAACGACTCGGCGATATTTTATCACTGGCTCACGGAAAAGGCAAATATACAGAGCAAAATTACATCGATCGATTATTCGATAATTCGAGATCATCGGGGTAAACGATTTTTCCATCTTTCACAGCTCTCGCAATTCCTCGATACTCTCGAGCAGAATCTACCTAATCTCAATTCGATCGATTCTGTTCTTGGCCAGTGCACATTTTTTGGTCTTTCCTTCGGTCGAGTTGGAGCGGATATTACAAGTCGAATATCCGACATATTCGTCAAGGTCATCGGTAATAAGATGCAACACAATATTGCAAAAGCAACGAGAAAGTTTGACAAAGATATGGAAACGTTTACGCTTATCAATAAATTGCATCGTCTCGATGTGAAAATTGATTCACAAGTGAAATCGGTAGGTCATTAATCACAGATTATTTATTGCGAGTAATATACTTAATTTGTTTCATTTGAGCAGCTAATTTCCAATATTTAGGAAAATCCACCAGAGCAACTCGTCGATTTTTATCCACTTGCCGAATATTGTAATGGATTGATATTAGCGTTCAATGAACTGAGACTTTGTCCGCCCGTGGCGCTATCAGAATCTTGTGCACGTCTTTTGGAAGATTCTCTTCATAGCGTGGCAAAAGGAATTCTGACATTTTACAAGCAAGAACAACAGGTAAATCTAGTTTTTTTGCCATTTTTTCTAAGTTGCATTAATCATGAAAGGGAAATGTATGTTCGTTTGTCGTTCGCAGGCTTTCACAACAGCCGAACGTGAGAACATGGTAAAATTTGCAGAATGCTTCAGCGACCAATTAATACCGTATGTGCAGTATTGCGTACACGCAATTTTCCCACAGACCGAGATAGCTCTTTATCTTGGAACTTCCGTCGGTCAATTGCAAAAAGAGGTAAGACATTTTTATCATTTCGATCATTGATATTCATTGCTGAAAAAAATCGATATAATAAAAAAAACATTTTTATCAGGGAATCACATACCTTGATCGTAAGAAAATCGTGGATCCTCTGATCTCGTTGTTGCCAATCAAGAATGTAGTACACGACTCGTTGCTAGTGCCGTTAAATACGACTATTAATTTGTCCGACGAGCCCTCGAGCGATGCTGTAATTAAAAAAAATTCATCGAACTTCGATGATTCGAGCTCCAACCTTTTAACAACTAAAACGGAAGATGCTATTTTTGTCCCAACGAACTCCGAAGAATCATCGGAGTCTATTTCGTCTCTGAATAACGAAACGACGAATATATAACGGTTACAATTTTGCCAAAAGGAAACGATTGTACCTCAAATTCAAACATGTAAAATATATAATAATGATAAAATATAATAAACGGTATAAAAATATATAAAAATGATAAAAAAGTTTAAGTTTATTTTTCTGCTACGAAAATGATTGAATCACACTGATATGTTATCACAAGTGTAACAAATTTAAACGGTTTCAAAGATAACATGGTATATTATTTCATAAACTTTGCCGCATTTCTTTGCGAAATTTAACATTCTTAACTCGGATTCATAAGGGGATTCTCCCTTTTAACGATGAGCGAGCGGGTTTTTGTTTCTCCGCAATGCGCTCGATATATATTCACGCAATATTTATACAACACAATCTTTATCGATTTGTTTAGTTATGTTATCGCCTCGTTAACCTGGAAAGCTTCTGTTGGCTTTCTTTAATTGACTTGTACTTTAGTGATATTTTAATCCATCAACTACGACGGTTGCCTTGTTTTACATATATTATTTTATCCTCGTCTCTTGCTCCATTTCTCGGCAATTTTTGCCTCCTGTCTTCTTGCTACTTGCTTATTCTTAAAACGGTCATACCGCCGTCAAGCATATCGAGTCTTGCAACGTGACCTCGTAAGTCTTGAATTTCCTCTTAGTTTCTTTATTGGCGGTGTTGTTGCTATAATCTCAGTTTTCTTCTTAATGCCCTGTACTCTTGCTCTCTTTCCTCGTGCGATTCGCGTAACTTTACGGACAACGGACGTGGGTGGCTGAAAAATTCATGAAAATAGTGTTAGTGGATTGAAATACTATTCACAACGATAACATAACTCGTTTCTGTATACGAATCAAACGAACAAGAGTTTGCGGTATATGATTTGTGCAAAATTTCGTGCCATTCCAGGAGAATCGATTTACCGAGCAAGATAGAGAATAAAAGCGTACGATTACAACACTAAAATACTGTTAAAAAGGAAAATAAAGATGTAGACTTTATAAAGATGCAATATCTCATGTTCGTTCGTCGAATACGTACATATCAACCTTTTGATTAATGCTTGTCGATGTTTCGCATTTTTGTTTATCCACCAAAGATCCATCGGTGTTATGTGGCACGAGTATAATCTCTCCTGTACTCGGATCAAGCCTGAAAGTCACCGTCCGGTTTGTTGAGGAATTTTCTATTGTTATCTCTTTGCAGGGTGGATTTTTATCGTCGCTAACACCATTTTCCTTCTCGTTAGTGCAGCTTGTGCCATTCGCCACGGAGTCGACCGATTGTTTCGAACAACTCGCTCCAGGCAAACTATTGTGAAGTTTGTAAATTCTGACTCGTAATATTGCTTTCTTTTGGCCGAGATAACAAGATGGAAGGGATGTAGCAGTATTATTAGAATTATCCATATCATCGGACCCTGGTATTATACGAATATTCGCCTTTGGTACATGAGGTTTGGGAAATGATTCTGGTTTAGGGAGAATTTTTTGGAATTTTGACTGCATAATAGATAACTGCTGATCAGGAGACTCGGACTGTTCACAAGAAGGATTCAATCTCGTAAGACACGAATCAAATTTTTGTGAAACATTTTTAATGTTTGTTTGTCCCGAATGATTTGTAGGCGATTGTGTGGAAATTTGTACGAGTTCCTGGACGGGAACGGAGCTCATAGGTTGGTCCTGTATTACCGACATGTTGCCGTTTCCATTTTGTCCAACATTTATAGTCCGAATAGGCAATTGGGTCATTGTGTTCGCAAATACAGAATTGCAGCATGTTGGATTAGAATTAATGGGTATTGCTGTTTGGACTGGTAATATCGTTGGTATGGACATAGGTTTTAGAAATAGCCGCTCCGTATTTGGACGGTGATCTATGTCTTCCGCAGCAAAGTGCATACTGCATATCTGATGCGTGGCTTTCCATTTAGGTAGCTGGGTTTGTTTAAGCCACTTTTCGAGAAGAAGTTTGTCGTGAATCGGAAAACTAAACAAAACAAATTTCCATGTACTCTTCATACATTTTAATGTATTGATGAACATAACCTATACAGTACACAAAAGAATCGTTCAACACAGTTACTCACTTGAAATAACAAAAATCCTTTGTTTCTTTGTATTTGAAACTATCGCAGCCTTTTATGCAACACTTCTGCATTTTTTAAATTTTATGCTTGTTGCGCAATGTTTGAAGTATCATTGACATATTTTGAAAATTCTATAATGCCAAAATCTTTGTGGTATCGCCGTGTATATTGATGGGGAAATATGGTTCACATAACAACCGTACTTAACGTCTTTGTTCACAATCAAAACATTAATCCACTTGTTGATTGTACACTTTTTTTCTAAAGGGTGAGTCTCATTCAATCAACATCGAATTATAATAAGCATATACAAGTTTACTTGACAACCTTAACCATGTTACTCAAAAGGAATAATAGTCATTATGTGGTAATAGGATGCCTATGATGTGTATAATTTTTGGACATATAGAACGAATGTGATGTGTGATGAAGTGACGGCGTAAACACGTAATATCGAAAAACTGCGTGCAACAGTGTGCGACACAAGCAATCAACGTGAACATAGGCGTACAACTACAAGCTTGGTGTCGTACAGCTAACATCCCGGAGATGACTTAATTTGATTCGCTCAACTATCTACTAGTGTATTATTTTCATTCCTCCGAGGTTTATAAGTGAAAAATAAGTATGAAAATACCGACGCCGGTATGGATTGCAAGTGCAGCCGCAACGACTGTCGGAGCCGGCTTTTTAATTAAGTAAAATATTCAACTATTTATAACAAGCTGAGAAATAGGATCTAACCTCAAATTCCTTACCTTCCGTTCCGATTTTCATTTCTACGAACCAGTGTATAATTGTAGAATTTCATCAAACTGATTTTTTAATAATTTGTAATTTCTTCAAAGAGTTCGTAATGGCGGCAAGATATACGAGGGTAAAGAAAAAATGACCAACAAAGTCGTTATCATTACCGGTGCAAATACCGGTATTGGTAAGGAAGTTGCCCGTGATATGGCAGAACGAGAGGCAAAAGTTATAATGGCCTGTCGCGATCAATTCAAATGTGAGACGGTACGAATGTTCTAGAAAAATATATGTAATAACTAAACGAGAGTTATAATTCTATTGTTCTTTTAATCCTACTGGTTCACGTGTAATTTTAGACACGCAAGGAAATAGTTTTGTCGACGAAAAACAAGTATGTTTATTGTAGAGAATGTGATTTAGCGTCTCAGGCTAGCGTCAGGAAGTTTGTCGATACGTTTAAGAAGGGTAAGCAGCTTACAAGACTGCCACAAACTTCGAAATACAATCGATGAAGAATTGATTTTTTTTAAATCGTTTCTTCATCTTCGCTCAGAGCATTCTCGGTTGGACATTCTCGTGAATAACGCTGGAGTTATGAGATGTCCGCAAAGCGTTACCCAAGATGGTATAGAGACGCAACTTGGGGTCAATCACATGGGACACTTTTTACTGACTAATTTATTACTTGACACGCTAAAGGCATCCGCGCCATCGAGAATCATAAACGTTTCCAGTACTGCTCACTTGCGTGGTAAAATAAACAAAGAAGATCTCAATTCTGCAAAGAATTACGATCCCGGAGAAGCGTACGCTCAGAGCAAATTGGCCAATGTTCTTTTCACAAGAGAATTATCAAAAAAACTAGCAGGTTAGAGCTTCGTTTCTTTCTACTTGGATATTGAATATTGTTATGGAAAGAAAGTCGCTATATCGTGACATTCTCCTGTTTAGGAACAGGAGTAACGGTGAATGCCGTTCATCCGGGTATCGTCGATACCGAAATTACTCGCCACATGTCTTTTTACAATAGCACCATCAGTGCCATTTTCCTTAAACCGTTTTTGTGGTTTTTTGTAAAAACTCCGAAATACGGAGCTCAGACTATAATCTACGCGGCGCTCGAACCAAGTCTAAAAGACGAGACAGGTTCATATTTCAGGTGCGTAAAAAAAAAGATAAGAAAGACTTCGAACACGCCACTGCGTTACAAAAACTTAGTACTAAATTTCTCGATAATGCTGACATTTTTTTTATTTCTCGTTCAGCAATAGTCAAAAGACCGAAGTTTCCGAAGACGCGAAAAACGATGCGTTGGCAAAATGGCTTTGGCTGACGAGTGAGAAATGGACAAAATTAAATACCAGTTGATTATGGAAGAAAATTTATTACGACAAATAAATAAAATTGTCATTGAATTCAAAAGCGAGCCGAATTAAATTTCATACCTCTGATCCTTCGAACGAGAATGCAAACGTAAACAATGTGAAACATGATACAAAAAAAAAGCAGTTATTTTTTTTTATGATTCTTCTTCGATTATTTTGCGCACCAAACTCGGCTCTGTTTCCAACGGCAGAGTTTCGACAACAGGTTGAACCAGCGAAAGGGATTTTGCCCACAGTTGTTTGACGATCGTGTCACTGGGTTTGTACCCAAGTTTATGGATCTCGCAATCACTGAAAATAAAATAATAAACGATTTGACGAAAATGAAAATGAAGAACAAGAAATTGAAACGTATAAATCTACACCTGAAATATTCTCCGGTAGTTGTGTCCAATTCATTCGCAACTGCTGCGTAAATACAGGTTTGCGCAGCCTGCCGTGAAGTTTTTAAACACAAGACCATCAGTGGATAGATTAGTGTTTTGTTCAGGCAGCTCTCGATCGATGAATTTCTCGGTTTTAATATAAGGCCCGGATCGACAGCATTGCACGTAACGTTAGTATCTGCATGAAATAAAAATTGATGTTACTAAAATCAATTCTATAATAATGTAAAATTCTTTTTACAGGTGATTTTTTCATGCGGGAGAATAAAACCAATCTCTGGACTTTTATCACCTTTCAAGAGATTACTCAAATAGACGGTCATCAGAAACATAGCCAGTCTGCTCTGACGACATGCTTCAACGGGCGAAAAGTTTTTCTCCAAGTTCAAATCGTCCAGGTGTATCGTACTTGAATGCGAATGCGCTTGTCCCGAATCATTAATTATTCTTCCTTGTTTGGCGACTTTTAATTTTGGGAGAAGAAGTTGGGTCAGCAGGAAGTGTCCTAAAATGGCGGGAAAGAAAATTTGAATTATCGTTCTGTTCTTCATCGTAAATCTCGGATGTTTATTTACCAAGATAATTGATGGCAAAGTGGGCTTCCACGCCATCCTCGTTTTTCTCGTAAGATTCAAAGTATACGCCCGCGTTATTTATCAAAATATCGATTTCGTTCACTTCTGCATCGGGAATTAATGTCAAACAAATGCCGGACAGTTTTACTTACATACTCCGTTTAGTTCACAAGTTTACCGCAACGTACCCAATTTATCGGCGAAATCACGGACACTCTTCAACGATGACAAATCCAAAGGTCGTACGTCTGCCTTCGCGCCATTAATGTCATTTATTTCGGTCGCGAGTTTATTACCAATTATCACATTTTCAACAGCCAAAATAATGTGCCCTCCTCTTCTCGCCAATTCAAGAGCGACCTCTCTCCCTACAAGACCCGTCCCACCGGTAATTACGACAATTTTACCGTCGATACGGTCATTACTCGGACAGTTTGGGCCGTTTATGTAAGATCTAGAGATCAATCATTTTCAGTCTTCGAAAAAACGATGAACGAGTTCCGTGCATGCAAAATATAAATAAAGGAGGGGATATACGATACCGAATCGCTGCTAATATTCCTATTATCAATCCGATCACATAAGGCCACCACGAGTCCAACATCGGACTGAATTTGTCAAGAACTTTCGTAAACTCCTTATCCATTTTGATATTACGTTTTGGCAATTGCGCTGATGCGTTACATGAAAGAAACAGAATGTTGTTTGCGTTCTCGTTTTTGGTCTATGTTATGCGCGATGCGATCGAAGAAACGTCAATGGTGACGGCTCTATACTAGTACCCCGTGTTGCCTCTATGGCTGGCAAAGAGATGAAATATATTTGAGGGGAGGAAATACCACTAATGGATCTAAATTGATGATAATTTGAAAAAAAGGGGCCGGATCCGATAGTTGACAATGAATTGACACTAGAGCCGGAAACTTAATGCCGCTCCGAATATAACAAAATGTTTGAAAAAAATTGTCTACGGTGTTTTGTTCTTGTTTATCAAAACGTCTTAGATCAAACGTACGATTAGCTCTCTTGGCTTATTGAATTATCGTTATTTAATTGTTTTGGATTATTATAATTCTATATTTAAACGTACTTGCAACATCTTTATCAATTTGAAAAACATATATTTTTGTCGATAAATATTAAAGGATATTGAAATTTCACAAAGATCCGATGTCTTGAAAGTTTACGTATCAGTGATTCTCAATCTTAATTTGGTGCTCATTCTGAGCGGATTCGACACAGAATGAACGAACTTGTATACGACGAAATTTCGCGAAGCACCTTTTACATGACGGAGGAAATCGCACACAAACTGAAAAGGAGTTAATAATTAAGTGATCCTGAGTGCGATCAATTATTTAAAAACGATTTTAAATAAGTCTGATTATATTCATGATATATTGACGGCTCGGTGACTCCGTGGAGGTTAGTGTACGGAAGCAGCGCATCAAATACATGACTAACCTCTAAAATTTTAAATTTTTTAATAATCTCCTTCGAAGTGAATAATTTAAAAAAAATGGAACGAAATAAAGCAATAGAACTGTGCCATGGCTTGACTTACAAAATGTCTGAATTATCGAAAATATTCGCGGTAATCGTTATACTTTGGCGGATATTACGATGTTTTTAATTTGCAATGTTCGTCAATGTGTCAAAAATGGGATATACGTCGAACATGGTTTTTGTAAATATTCAATACAAGAAAATCATCCCGAGTCTGATACAAAAAATAATGAAATTTATCTCTACCTATCGTAGCAATTTCCTTTATCATGAGAAACTCTAATTTCTAAAAGGGTGAAGATTTGAATAAGAAATTTACAAGATGTTTTTGCAGTTATCGAGGGGAAATCTGGCTTCGTAATGGATTTTGGGCGCGAGGTGGTCTTGGAAGGATGCGTTTGGAAAGATATTCTTATACCCGGCGCATCAAAAATATACAACAAGCCTACCGAAGGTTCAACGTGTCTTTTAAAGATAGAAAACATCAGACGCGAGGTTGTCGACGAGACGTCGGATTTGCAAGATTTGTTAGAATCGTTGAGAGTACAAAATACTGCAATATTGACAGGAGAAGTTGAGATAACCGTTATAATAGGCGAGGCTGACTGCGAACTCGATAAGCGCATCGAAATGGCTGTAAGACTGATGAAAGACTACGAGCAAGCTCGAGTAACGATCAGTCTACCAGATCCTGCAACAAATGTCGAGACGGAGCAAATATCGTTCACGGTAACTCTGTCGAAGCACGAAAAATTTAAGCCCATATGGGAATGGTCGCCCGAAGAAAAATATGACATTGCGATGAAATACAAAAATATAGGTGTGAAATTGGTCAAAGGATCGGAATTTTCCGAGCCACGTTTCAAGGATGCATTTTATCGATTCAGCAGAGCATGTAAAATTCTCATTACCCTCGAGCCTATCGATGATCTCGAGCTGGAGAAAGAATTGTACGATAATATACAAACGTTGCGTTTGAAATTGTACAATAATATGGCAGCTTGCCAGGGCAAACATCATAATTATTATCACGTTATCGACCTATGCACTAAAGTACTCTCGAGGAACGATACAAACGTACTTGCGTTATTTCGACGGGGTTACGCTTACGGCGAGCTGAAGGATTACGAGAGAGCGGTGCAAGATTTTATGGATCTGCTGAAAATTGAACCGAACAATAATCAGGCTATATTGAAATTGCTACATTACAGATCGTGCCTGATACGAGCTAACGTCCGTGTCAATGAGATGGTCAAGAGAATGTTCGCTACCTGAAATTTGAAGAGTATTTGTACTGCTATTAGATATCGCAAGACAGACTTGGGCATTAATCGAATGAAAAATGGAAGAAAGAAAATTAAAAAAAAAAACAATTTTTTGTTCGCATCGTTTTTACGAGGAACGAGTAAAGACGTAAACGTAGGGAATATCGAAGAATCAAACGTTGCCCAAATCTGTTGTAAGATTTGTTTCATTGGCGATACGAATACGAACTCTCCGTCGTTCATTCGTACCCTCGATTGGTACCAAACACTAATCTTCTTTTTCACACGAGATTTATCATACTAATGAATAAAAAATAAATTTATGTTATAAATACAAAAATATGTCTTTATTCCTACCCATTTTTTGTTTTTTTTTTTGTTTTAGTTTCTCTTACACCAGAATTATAGCAATTTTGTTTTTTTTTCGCATTTTTCATACAGTTATTCGCCGTTTGAAATATAATATTCATATATGTAATAGAAATAAAAACATGAGCTTTTGGTGTACTCGAGAGTAAACGAATATATAATATATATTATTTTATGGCTAAATTATTTTACTAAATAATGTACACACCGCGTTTTACTTCCTATGTACGATTAAGTACCACAGATCGTTTATAGCATTTACGAATTAGAGAATTTTAACTAGCATAAAAATTGGCCGCGCAAAGCCCAATCCCCCTCTCCCAACCCCCATAAACTCTACATATATAGATATATATGTATGACTGCATCGGGGCGTCTTTCGACAGTGGTGAAACACTCTGGCGAAAAGGCAGCGTTTCATGAAAAAACAAAAAAAAAATGATCCGTCATTTATCGATGAATCGCACTTTTATTGAATTCTCGAAAAAAAAAAAAAATCACATTAGTCTCGATGACGGAAAGCCTCGCAAAGGCGAGTTTCGCCAAGTGAAGCAATCTCTTTCTTTTTTATCATGGTATTCAAAGTTTGGCAAAAATGCGAAGAGATACATTAATAAAAATAAACGGATGGCTGAAAATCGAATGGGGGTTTTCAAATATTTACGTGCAAATGTATTTCACATATCTGGTCGATCGAAAACGCTAGGAATAATCCGAATGGCACCTTCCTTCTAATGAATTCCTCTCAAAGTCCTTTAACAAAAATTAATTCGATCAGACGACAACGACGACGACGACGCATCGACAAATTAATCAAACGCGTGAATTTATAGCTCGAACCTCAATTCCAAGACAGAAACAATTAAAAACGTCATGTAAAAATTCCGATGTTATCATTAATCGGGAATAAAAATTTAAATAACGGCAAAAAACATTGGCAAGAAATTCAAGAATTATTTCTACATTGTAATATGGCCTTGAGGCTCGTTAACGAACGCGGGACGATAACCGCTAACATATTTTACGCTCGCTGTAGGAAAAGGATAAACATGCGTTTTTGTGCAAAAGAAAAGAAAAGAAAAAAAAACGTAAAAATATTATCCGATAAAACGAGGCAATACGAGCAAATCTACTCAATTCCTGTCTCCCATCCACCTTCGTAATTTTCATTACAATTAATATAATTAAAATATAAAAAAAAACTTGAATCGACAACGACCAAGCGCGATATCTCGGTGCTTCAATGACGATATATATATACACATATATATACATATACATGTATATATATATATATATATACACATATATATATATATTCATAATATGATAACTAGTTACTACAAGACTTTATTTCTATAACAATGTAATATTATGGATCATTTCGACAGTAATCGTGATTTTTTTTTCTTCAACAATCTACCACTGATTCTTATAATCAGGAAATACTGTACACATACGTTCACAAGCTTTTCGATTAACCGCGGTAAGCGTCGTTTATGTACGGACGAACGCAGCCGGGAATGAAAAAAAAATGCGTGTGTGATATTTTTTTTTCCCACCCGGAATCGGAGTTAAGCATGTAAGAGTCCATTCTTATGTCGAACACTAAGTACGATTACCGAAGAAAAAAAAAGGACATTTCGTCATGCCAAAATTGTGATATAGTTTTTCGTTGAATTTCTGTTTTTTTTGTTTCTAACGGGATTTTGTTAACGTTTATAAATTTAGAGAAATTCGACTGATATTACGAATATGATAACGCGGGAGGGACAAGATTGGTGGAGGGATAATGGTTCAAGTTAATTTTAATTTGCCATTCGAAGTTGGTAGGGCGCTTAACGTTGAGTTCGTAGCCATTCCGGCAGCTTGAGCAACTGCCACGGACACGGACTTCTCCACGAATTGTTGATACAACGGCTTCATAAACTGCGTAACAATTAAAGAAAATAAATAAATAGCGATCAATTTTTTTTTGGTTCGTCGAGACTTATCGATCTACGTGTATTGTCCAATTGTGATATTAGTAAGCGCAGCGATGCTTAAGATCATTTGTGCAAAGATTTTTTCTGGATATATATATAAGTATATATTTTCTAATTGTTCTCGAGGAGAAATGCCGATTAGCTGCAGCACTAACAGGATCTTGAGTGTTTATAATCATGCTCCTATCGTCATACCTTTTAGTCTCTGGATCCCACGGGCATTTGTGACATTATCGCAAAGGGATAAAGAAAGATAAGAAAAAAAAAACAATAAAAAATAGCAATGCAAAGTGTAACGATTTTTTAGAGCGATCGGAACAAAGTATGATCTTAAGAAATTAGGATCTAGGAATGTTTTGAGTATTTTGTATATATATATATTTGTTTTTTTCTTGTGTCTTTTTTTTTTTTTAATTTAAGCAAGTCAATCGTAAAAACTCAGTCTGAAAGTAAGATAAATCATAATTAGATAGAGCGGTAGAGAAACGTGGGATCAGATGTAACCGTGTTTGCGAAAGTGAGAATAAACGACGGTATAGGTGGGAATAGCGGCGAGTGAGAACATCAAAGATAGGATTAGGTATCTTATTTTATGTATCAGGTGAGCGCATAGCCAGGCCTGTTGAAATAGAAAAATACTGGTTATTAGTTAAGACCTCCGCACCGTGTGTCTTTAAAAAGCGTTATTTTAATCAGACCGTAATTATTGAGAATTGGTCGTTTTATAGTGACGTACTTAATTTATCAATGAAAAAGACATAAATACGGATACTCGTCGGAAATTCTGGCTGAAGCACCAAACCATAAATATCGAAATTTGTGGAAAATTATTGGATCGAACGACTTTTTTAAAAATCAATTTTTAATATGAAAAACATACTTCTTAAGGCGGACTGGTAGAGTTTTATGGGCAGTCTCTTGCGTGACAACCGTACTCAAGGCACTATATATCGAAAAGAACTGAAGGCACTATGAAGCCAATTTCTTTACTCGGTATTTAACTCGCTAAACGAAACGTTCGTTTTCTTGTGGACGTAAACGGGGATCCGTGAATGGGCAATTGGTTTTTGGTAATTTCGCGGTTTATCTTTCCAAAGCAAGCGTAAACATGATATTGTACTTATTTTACTTACGTTTTCCCAGATCGTGGTCGCAATTTCGTCAATTTTCGTCCCGACTTCTCTGAATTCGCCACTATATCTGTTTTGTGTGATTTAAAAAATAAAATGATATGTAATCGTTCGTTTCTTGCTGCTCGGACGAATTATGAAAATAAAATTCACGTACCTTATGTAAGCCCACAGTACGAGGGTGAGCAATCCGACTCCCATAATTAGATTGCATATATACGCGAGTGTATAGAGTCCTATTAGGCCAAAGACTCCGGAGAAAATGTACATCGTTACGGCTATCGCGAAAAACACTGCCGGCGTTCGTGCTGCCTTGAATATATTTTTACTCTCGTTGTGTTGTTTAAATTGCAAGAAAGTTTCGTCCATGTCCTATGATTTAAAACAAAAAATCAGTAAATCAATTTACTATCGATGCGCAAGTGTTAAGATTTTACAAATTTTCTATAAATTTCAATAAAACGAACCTTTATCAATTTTTCCATGTACAATTGACTGAATTCGTCACCTCCCATTTTTCGTTTGTTCGAGAACTGTTTGAGCGCCTTACTGACGCATCTCTCGTGCTCGGATTCGAGATGAGCTGTCGCTATGAAAGGTTTCGCTCCGCCGCAAACGCATTCCATCATTTGTTGATAAAGATCTTTCGCTTCCGCCACCGCGGACAAGTTGTTCGCCTCGGCGGTAGCCTTAACAGAATTGAAGAAATTCAATCATTGGAATCAAGTAAATTCGGGCAAAACTTTTGAAAAGATTATTGCTTAAGGATTAATTTAAGATTCCAAAAGTTTCGCAAATCTCACCACAAGCATGCTCTTGGGCTCGGGCAATTCGTCCCCTTTGTATATTCTCATGTAACTCTTGAAGTATTCGAGGAGATCTCTCGCTTTCACGACCTGTCCGTTGATTTTTTTCGTAACGAGGTTTTCCGGAGCGAGTAGAGTAGGTATAAGAATTCTAAGCTGTTGCTTGAACTCCGACTCGATCTCGGAGAGTCTACCGTCGAATTTTGGATTGGTCGCGATCTTGAGACCAGGATGTGGCATGAGAAAACATGATATGTTGGAGAAACAAGATTTAATGTGTTTTCGAAGGCTTTGTAGCTCGGGATGCTGCTTGTCGGATATCTCGAGTCTGCGATGTAAGATCTTTCGTCCACCCTCTGCCCCATAATCCGCCTCGTAAGGGTAACTCCAGTCTCTGACCAAAAATTGAAGCCTTTGGAAAGGCGTGCTGCCGGACTTTTCGAGAGCGAGGCGTCCGTATTCGGTGAACAATTGAAGATGTTGAAGATCGTCCTCCTGTATGTTTTGCGAAAGATTGTAAATTTGTACGGACGACAACATCGTACTCAGGGCAAAGACTGTCGCGCAGTCACGGACGGTCGATTGACTGTCGAAAGCACCCTGGGTGTCCATCAATATTATCGCCACTTTTTCACCGTTCTGCAACGTCCCGGGAAAAACTTTCGACCACATGAGAATTCCTGTCGTGTCCCTTTCCGAACCACCGCGCCAAGAAAATCCGCTGAGTGGCTCTTGTTCGGTTCCCAGCCAGTCGTCGTCATCGCGTTTTTCGATGTACTGTAACAAAATTCAGCATACATTAATATCTCGAATAAAATAATTGATAAAAATTCGTTAGATCGTTCGAAATTTAAAAACTCAGTGATTATTATCGAAATTTCCTGGTTCACCTTGCCGTTCATATAACGAAGGAAAAAATCCAAGAGAAAGCTCTTTCCCTTTCGGAAAGCACCGGCGACGGAAACAACGACGACGCTGCGATCCTTGATATCCTCCTGTTGTAGAATTTCACCGAGTGCTTCCTCGTCGAGCTCGAAGCTGTGATCAGGATGTGAGAGAACAACCTGAACAGGACGTCCTGGTATTTCCGTGTTCGTCACTGGGAGGTCGTCCATCGATAATTTCTCTATCCTCTCGCGTTGTTGGCCGAGATGTTCTGTGAAACGAGGCAAATATTTTATTCACCGTTAAATTCGCTTTTTCATTAATCATTACAATCGTTTTATCGTTCTAGGCGAATTCTACGAGCAGTAAAAAAAGCAGACTCAAAAAATCTTGGGAAAAATTCATACTCGAGTTATTTTGGCGGTTTTTCTCAGGTCGGTCAATCGTGAAAAACGAAAATAGGAAATGAAAGGAAGACACGATGGCGAATGGTCAAACTGGGCGGAAAATACATCTCGGATTGAATCTTTCTGGCTCCTCGTACACCAAAAACCTACGTATTGCCTAGAAATAACTCGATGGCAACTGGAAAGACAAGGATCGAGAGAAAAAAGACGAGGAGAGAGAGATAGAGAGGGACAGAGACAGAGACAGAGAGAAATGCGAAGAGTTTGAAAGACGTGTTAGTCGTCGTCGTGGACCTTGACTGGTGACACCGAGAAGTCTCGACTCACTGTACGTGCTCGCTATTCTCCTCGTTAAATGCGTAGGATGACCAGACTACGTATAGATCGACGTAGTATCGTCATGAACGGTCGAGCAACGAAAAATAAAAAAATATTTAAAAAATACAAAAATTAAAATTATCCTCTGACGCAAATACCGAAGATAATCTCGTTTGTTCGTCGGTGATCGACGTTCATCGATCGAGACGCGAGTGAATCTCGAATAACTAATTCGATCCAGTAAACAAAATTAACGTAAAATCGAAACACAAATTCGCCAAAAAAAAATTCATCCATCCTCGATCGACGATCGAGCATTTTATCGAAACTCCTAATTTTTATCGACTCGAAGGCGACAGGAGTAGGAAAAAATCCTGCGAGCTTCGAGCAGAGCCTCGTCTTTGATCTTCCTCCTCGTACCGGAAGTTAGAGGGGTTTCGCGGTCTCGGTGCCTCCTTCTTTCGTTCTCGACTCTCGTCTTTGACTAACGAAATAAAAAATAAAAAAAAAAAGCGAGAGAGGTCTGAAGGAAAAAATGCAAAAGAGCCTAAATTTAAAAAAAAATAAAATTGAGAAAAAGTTGAAAGAGAAGAAAATTCGCGAGTCTAATAGGCGAGCTAAATACGCGAGGCCAATGCGCTTGTAGAGAAGAGGGTGAAGGAAAGGGGCACAATTACGGGACGCGGCAGCAGCCAGGTAATAAAGCTGCAAGAGGAGCCGTAATATTGCGAACGGACTATGCGAGCTTCCCTTTTTCGTTTCTCTCTCGTGTATCCAATCTAAATCTCACGTTTAAATGAACGTTCGGTCTCCTCTCTTGGTCTATCTTCTCCCTCTCTCCCTCTTTCTGTGTGTGTGTGTGTGTATGTATTTGTATATGTGCTTGCCGAGCACGAACGTGCTTTTAGCGATTACGTATTGCTCTCGGACCAACGAACGGCCAATTATATCGCCGACTAGAGCTCTAACTCTCTCTCTCTCTCTCTCTCTTCTTGTAACGCGATTCTTTTTTTTCTCTCTCTCTCTTTCCTCACCTTCCTCCTTTTGCATGCCCCGATCTCATCAACCTCACTTCGCGTTTTACCTCGTCGAGGCGAATCTTTCATCTCGAGGGAATAAATTATGTACAAAAGATCTCGCAGGACATCCGGTCGTACGTATAGACGGACTCGTTTCCACGATCGATGCCCCTTTCGATAATTGGGACTAGAATTATCGACGAGACGCGACACGTGAAAAAGGAAAACGATTTTTTTCACAAAAAATAAAAATGAAAAAAAGGATAATAAATAATTATTTTGAATATATTTTTTTTAATTTTAATTAGTTCGTCGTGGAATGTTTGTTTGTTTTTTTTTTTTTTTTTAAAGGGGTAAGGAAATAATTTGAGTATTTTGGCAAGCTCTGCATTTTGCGCGGACACCAAAATGGCGGGGTACATCGGTCGCGTTACCGAGTGCGTGCGTATCTCGCGAATATTGTCGAGCAAAATGGCAAAACTGAGCTGCGTGGAAGATTGCCAAATTATTTACATACACGAATATGTATGTAAATGTGACTTTGATGAAAGTAGATAGGAAGAAGAAGAAGAAGAAGAAGAAGAAGAAGAAAATGAAGAAGAAACAAAAATGGAAAAATCGCTAAATTCTCAAAGTGGACGAAAATATATATTCGACACGCGACAAATTCCAGACGTCTATTTTTAATTTTTATTCTCAAACATTCTATAAAAAAAAAACGTGTAAACAATTATACTGAAATTATTACAAAATTATAAATAGACAAAAATAATTATTACAAGCGAAAGATAAATTTCATTTTTGTGAACTCGAACCGGCGATTCTCCCGGTCGTGCGAACGATCTTCTTCCATAACGGTGCAACGTTGTTCGACGGGTGTAAACATCGTATGGGTACGAGACGAAGTGACGAAAACAATGGAGAAGGACAGGAGAGAGAGAGAGAGAGAAAGAGGAAGAAAGCGAAAGGGACGAACAACACAGGCAATGCAAGAAAGGTAATAAAAGAGAAAAAAAACAACAACAACAAAACAGACACACAATACACATGGACTACGAGACTATAAAGTCACAGTGGGGAGGACTCACCGACTTTTTTGAACGTCCGATTCTCTTGCGACGAAACACGATTAACGTTCTCGTCTAGGGACGTCATTGGGGGCTTCGCGACTGCAAAGTAAAATATTCAAACTTCACTAAATCGACAAAAAAAAGAAATATATATATATATATAAATTCGTACAAGTAAAAAATATGAAAAACCAAAAAGGAAAGAGATATTTCGAAACGTGGAAGTGCCACGATTCCCGACGATTGAAATCAGAGTGAGGTTCGTATCGGCCGCGATCGTCGGGAGGGAAGAGGGGGAAGCTACCGATAAGACCTTGCTGATATCGGTATCGTATTGGAAATCAATATTCTCCCTCTCTATATATATATATAAATTATCGATTATGTATTTATAAATAATATTATATAAAATATTATAATAATTATGTTGGGTGAATGAGGAAAGAGGTATCGGTTTGTAAGAAACTGTATAACGGGTAGTATGGGGTTTGACGTATCTATATATATATATATACATCTATATATATATATATAGATCTATATATAAATATAGATATAGCACTGAAACACACCGCGCGCCACCATTCCAAATCCATCGGGCAACGGTTGTCTGTTCCTTCGTTCCCTGAGTCTCTCGACGATAGCGCTTTCTCGCGGGTTTTCTTGCTCGAAGGGCTTGCGCCTCGGGATTCTCCGTTTTTCGTTCATTTCGCGGCTTTTTTTGTTATCGTTCTATAAAATTCTATACAATTTTGTATAAAATTTTGAATTTTTGAAAAAGAAATTGGAAAGAATTTTTTTGTTTTGTTTTTGCTTCTTTCGTCTCGTTGAGGACAATAATTTTTAACGAACGCGTAAGCCGAGACTCGCGCGAGGAACAGCGAGAGGTTGGCCCGCCGCGCGATCAACTAAGAAGTCGGGGAGAGGCGCAGAGGCTTCGCGAACTCAAGAGAGAGAGAGAGAGACGTCGGGGCCTTGGGCTTTGCCTTTTCCTCGTGTTTACCACCGCGCGACGGACGGTGAAGACTACGTCGTCGAGCTTGGCCGTCGCGCCACTCCGACGTCGTTGCGAAGGAAGAAGCGCGACTCTCCCTCTCTCTCACTCTCTCTCTCTCGTGTATACGCGAGTTACAACGAGGAGAGAGAGAGAGAGAGAGAGAGAGAGAAAACGCGAAAGAGGAAAATTGGCAAAGAATTCGCGCGATCTCGCTTAATTTTTCGTTTATCGTCGATTCACGAATTATTTACGCGAAGACGAGAGATTGTGCCAGTGTCCGTGCCGAGAGAAACAGTGCAGCTAGGGAAAAAAACGAGGTTCGCAACGATCGTCGACGACATTGTAAAATTTATCGTTTACAAAAAAAATAAAAATAAAAAGAATTTTTTAAAAAATCTTGTGATGTGAAAATTTGTGTTGTAATAAGCGAATAAAATAATTATGGCAACGATGGTAAGAATTTTGTTTTGTTTTATCGAGTTTCCTTCGATTTTCAACGACGATGTTTTAACGAGAAAGCGGGAAAACATTTGAATTTGAAATTTCCGTTACGCCGGAAGTCGAACCGGGTGCCGGACTTTTCGTGGTGCTAACGATCGAGACACGCATAGTGAATAACTCGGGCAGTCAGCGAATGCAGGCAACGCCTCTATACGACGTACTTTCTTAAGGTATTTATTTAAGAAACTCCTCTATCTTTCTCCCTCTTTCGATCCTATCTCTCTTCGTCCCGACTCCCACCACGGATGGACCGCCTACGACTATTTACCTCGCGTACGATCGCCCTAGGGAAAATATTTTATGACGAATGCGGTTTATTGCAGAAGCTCGGGTAAAGAGAAGTGTACGGGGTACAATATACCCAAGAGAGAGAGAGAGAGAAAGATGGGCGGGAGAGGAAGAGAGAGAGAGAGAGAGAGAGAGAAAGATGGGCGGGAGAGGAAGAGAGAGAGAGAGAGAGAGAGAGAAAGAGAGAGAGGGTGCGGAAAATCGCCAACACACGCTCGCTTATGCGAGTTAGGATTATTATCTCCGTCTCTCTCATTCGCTTCCTCGCTCGACTCGCCCCGATCTCGCGCGCCACGAGAAATCGTTGCAGGGAAGATCGTTAATCTTTCCACCGGGGAGATATCTGGCGCGCGCGGTTTATTTATCCTTTTTTTCCCTACGGTCGCCTCGTTCGTACCGGTCGTCGGCAAGCGTAGACGTTTTTTTTTGCTCGCGAAACTTTATGTACGCTCGCAGACGCGACGCAATCACGTACCGAATTGAACGACCCTTTCGATGGTACATGCGCGGTATCCAACCTGTACGTTCCTATATAATAAACACCGACGAATTTTTATGACTTTGTCGGAAAATCCCGTCGTTCTATTTTTATTATTGATAGTTTTTGTTGTTGTTTGTAATTGAGTCAATTACTGTATTTTTTTTTATTCGACCTAATTAGCAATTTGAGGGACAAGCTTATTTTGCAATTGGGTCGAATTATAAATTTTTTTATAATATTTTTATCGATCGGACGATTCATTAATTCGTACGTTAATTAAACTGGCTGTATTAAATTTCAACTGAAATAATACATAACAAAAAAAAAGAATGAAGAAACGATTTGACTTCATTAATTCATAAACGAGCGTTGTTTAAAAAAATGCCTCGGTAATCACGAACACGACCGAGACCTTCGTGACTGAGACCGATTGAGAATCAACGACTAAAATCTATCCTATCAATTTCCAAGTCGCGTCGTTATTCATGAAAAAAAAATATATATATGTAAAATTATAAAAACAAAAAGTAATTTAATTTTTAACGTATGAAACGGTCGCACGATGGACCAGTCGCCACACTAGAAACTACCCTACTAATATCATCTATTTCTCCACAAACTCACTCCCTCTACTTCCCTTTTGCGTTAGCTCATTTCGCGTAATAGTAATTTTATCCCACTATCCCCGATGCGTAATTAAAGGCTCACGATTGATTGGCTATGGATTCATTTGACTGAATAATGCAAGTTTAATTAGTGAGGCGAATTCGGTTCGTTGGGGCATATTAGAATCGACGCGCGAGAAACGTCATTGCTATCATACACACCGAGAGTGTGCGCGCCCACACACACACACACACATAGTCGTACGAATATAGTTATTATACATAGTACGATGAGCGAGTGTCGATGCTACGCGAGCCAGATGGCGGGGGAGAAAGAGAGAGAGAGAGAGAGAGAGAATCATAAAAATCCGTGACTATAAATAGTCGAGAAACATTTTTTTCCCATTTTTTTAAGAGCATTTACAAATTTGTAAAAATAATTGTACGATTTGTTGAATCGAAGAAAAAAATATATACACTCGTATAAACTTGGATCGGAATGTAAGTCTGATTACGCAATTCGAATGTATTTTAAAAAGACGGTTCCAATTTACGAGCCAGTGAAGAGCGGAAGAAGAGTATTCTATGTATATATATATATTTATATACAGAAAAGCGTCTGCTTCACGAGCGACGTTCCGTTTAAATTAGCTCGCAAAATATTCTACGTTTCTCTTTTGAACAATTTTTTTTAATTCGCGGAAATTAGATTAGATTTTTCCCGGAAGGTTTCGAGCGAAATTAAATACCAACTTTCGTTTCGTCTCTCTCGCACCTTCTACTTCCCTTCTTTCCTTTCACGTTTCGCTGCGTCCTTGCGATTCTTCGTGAGAGCCCTACTTAGGCGAGCGCTAATTGCCGTGCTTAATAAATCGCTAACCCTCTACGACCCGCGACCTTCGACTCCTCGCCCTTCGCCCTCCCGTTCTACGATCGTCGCGAGTGCGACGAGAAACATTGTCGCGACAACGAGGCGTATAATGGTTGTAATGGCTCGATCGTATATCTTTCTTATAAACAGAAGGGGAGAGGGTAACCGAGTGGGACACTTGATTTTTCCGGCAATTTGTATCGGTTGGAAAAAAAACTACGTTTCGAAAAAATATAATAATTGTAATAATTTGATTTGTATTGCGTGAATCGGGCTGAGATTAAACATTCAGGCCTTTTCGAAGTTGAAAATAAATGATTATGAATAATTAACGTTATTATTGTTAAGTAACAACATGAACAGTTGATTAATTAATCTATAGGTAATAAATGTGTAATCAATTAATTTGTATCGACGAACGTATTTGAACGCAACAAGAATTAAAATTCTGTAAAATTTAATGTACACATTGTGGATTAATAAAATTTGTATTTTTGATGCTTCACGAATAAAAAGAACACAAGACGAAAGGGTGACGAGGTTTAATTATTGAGAAACTGCCGAGGAACAAATAAAAAAAATGCTGCGTGACCGTGCGAAGTATTGCATATTTTTCTCGATAATTATCACCCTTGCGTAATATACACTTGACTCGTCGGGTAGTTCAGCGTACGCAGTGCATTGTGAAAAAAAAACGTACATAATTGGCAGTTCGACGCGTCAATGTCTGGTGTCTTTCTTTTTGCCACCAGGTATTCAAGGCCATATACTTTGATCGAACAATTCGTGTGGAATCTCAAAACAAGTCTCGGATTTCTTCCGGGTATGTTTTCGAGCGCTCCAATGTTTGCGTAAATGTACAAAGGAAAACTTTAAATTCGCTCGAGTATTTTAGCATACTAGGTCACAGTTCAACGCTTGTTCAGGGAACGAATAATCACGCGTTTTTTTTTCACCGCCCGATTCATTTGAGCGTACGTGAAATTTCAATGAATCTCGACGTCGAATAAAAAATAAGTTTCGTTTCGGTAACAGCTTTTAGCGGTCTAATTGACATTGTATCGAGGTAATTGTACTGTGTAGAGCTGACTAATCGTGAAAGGAATCGAGCTGTGTAAGGACGTTGAAATAATGATTGGAAAATAAAAAAAAATCTGCCTGACGTGAGAATGTCTAGATGGTTCGTCGTGTTGCCACCGGCGGCAGCACTTTCCGATCCCATGCGCCGACTACGTCACCTCGCACAGCTCTGACAGAATATCTACATTTTTCAATGACCAATATATCAATGAAACGAACGTGCGTTAATAACTATTCATAGCACAATCAGAAAGACGAGTCATTTCTACTGCGAGGACAGCGATGTAAATGCATAATAGATTCTACGATAACCTCAATTCTCGTCGTTAGTCGACACTTTTTTTCATCGTTCTCCCTCCCACGCTACGTCTCTCTCGCGCAGTACATCGCCCCGAGATGTTTTCGTACGTATGACCCTTGGCCGCCGCGCAGTCTCGTCAAATGCACCTTTACGTTTAGGTAATAGCCATTTACTGACCCTGAGAATCAATCCTCACGGAGCGATTTCCGACCGGGATTACAGTTGTCGACCCTGACATTTTTTTTGCACAAGGTTCGTGATTTTCGTCACTTCAATTCGGTCAATGAGATCCCGAACGAATTCCCGAGCGTTTCGTTTCGTACCGACAGTCACGATCTGGAAAAGTGAGCGAGTACACGAGATACGGCGAAATTTAGGTACTCAATGCGAACGCAATGGCAATGATTCGTGAGAAAAAAAAACAAAAAAACACGCACGAAAAGGTTCTCGTCACGGCCGATACAGCTGGTTGACTTCTGACACGCGCACTGTAAAAACTATGGAAATACGCGAACGATCTCGCGGCTCGTCGTTCTCACTTGCTTTTTTTCGCACTACTACGATGCACTTGTTCGAACTCTGCGATCTTTATTGTTTATACCATTGTGAAACATTAAAACTCACCGACATACGAGCCCTCGTAATCGTCACTCTGTTTACGTTTCCTGATGTCAGCCATATTGTAATAATGAATGACGACACGTCCGCGGTGGCGCGACGGTCTGGACCATTGACTACTACGCTGGTCGTGCGAGCTTCCATATTAGAATCGCGCTAGTTTTTAAATACCGAATGTGCATCGTCGACTAATTATGATATAGTATTTGCCCGTGTTATTATTAATAGTTTAGATATTGATTAAACTACCTTGTGTCCGAGACGTTGCGTGTTACAGCCACGTGACTGGATTGCACAGCCATGTTTAAACAGTGGACGAGTCGACGTCGTAACGACAGGAAACAAATTATCTCAATAATAGTATTTAATATCTTCAATACAGTGATGACGAGTTACTTGAGTATACATAGGAGAATGAGTCGTTGTGCTGTACTGAGTTCAACTTCCGACCATAGATAATTGTCATAGTACATATATTGATAACTATAATTATCGATTTTTCGAAATGTCAATTAAAAAATAAAACCACCATGATTGTGATAAACCGATAAGAATAAACAATGAAAACTCTGGATAATATTTGTCACTCGTTTGTATTAAATGTTGTACATATAAATCCAATAAATATGATAATTTGTTTAACAATTATCCACAATATTACTGATAAGATAATTCGTTACAAAATTTATATAATTTGTTTAAATCGAATAAGTAAACACATCATAATAAACAAATTAAAACAAAACGACGAAACAAATGCTGCAATTATTGCAACAATTAATATCTGCCACGTTAAACTGAATTCCCACGTAGATTAAATTAATCCTGTCCATTATAAAGCGATAGATAAGCTTAATATATATAATTTTTCAACCGTCGTGATAAGAGAGTCGTTAAACGAGTAAATAGTCGGATGAACGTACAAATAACGTATTATTCCAACAAATATTCCCAATTTTTTGTCCAATTTCACGAGTTACCTTGTTTTCATGTGTTTTTTTCTTTCTTTTTTTCGTGCGTACACGAGTGGCGCGAGGCGCTACTTTCGCGATGCGTAGTCGCTTCGATCCGGACTGTAGAACGGTCTAGCGTCCAGATTCCCTATGGTGGAATGTGTGGATGGTGTGCGCGGTGGTTCTATCGTCTCGTGCGCGACCATAATACGTGTTTGGTTTTTGTTTCGTGACGTTAACAGTGGAATATCATCGATCGTCGTTGAAACGTAAGTCGAGAAAGCGTGCATCGTACGATTATTAGAGTACGACGCTGACACAACTGCGCGTTGACTATTGTGCGCGCGAACGGATTTGCCCCCACCCCTCTCTCGCGCTCGCTCTCTCACTCCCCCTATAACTCCCCACCCTTGTCAAATGGCCACAGCGTGGACTGGTAAACAAATAACACCGATAGAGCGAGAGAGACAGAGGGATGAATCGAACACAAATGGTAATTTCAATTATGGCGCGTACAATGGCGCAATAAATTAACGCAACTAAACGAAAATAGAATTACGATCATTTCCTCAACGTTATCATTCGTAATATATATTTTATCACTAAAATACAATAAAAAAAAGAAACATTCTCGTTCTAAACGACAGAATGAAAACTGTTTTATTATTTACAAACGAAAATGAGTAAAAAAAATGGACACGATAGTTCGTCGGTTATAAAAAAACTCGCATGTGATTTAAAGGTCCAGTTAGCCTCGAGGGCAGCGGGCCGAAGTCGAACGAGGCATTTAAATTCCGTAGAGTTGGCCAGTTGGTCAGTCTCGCATCTTCACCCTAAAAAAAACAACAACAACAACAAAAATAAATTCTCCAACCATTCGGTGTCGCGACAAGTTACTAAATTTTATGTCTCGCAAGATCGTAAACTTTGTAGCGTACAAGTCGCGCGAATTTTTGGCAAGTGGGCGCATGCGCGCGTATTTCGAACGATTGAAAAATTCGTCCTGAAAATGTGCCGTCTGGTCTGACATAAGACGATCGTTTCGCGACGACGCGACAATCGAGCCAATGAAGAAAATAATCGTACACACGTAGATATACGTGTGAGACTTTACGTCGTCGTCGAAATTTTCTCGTACATGCTGTTTTGATAATTAGTATGACGTCAGTGAGGTTAACCACGAGGTGTACGTTGCCAAATATCTCGTCTAATGGGGTCTATTCGCTGCCAAACTACCAGCTGCAATGTCAATTTATTAATTCGGCCTCTCGCGCGCCGTTCTCCTCTTGCCGTTGCGGTTTCGTCGTCGTACTATAAACGTCCCCGGGCGTACACGTGGACACGCTTTTCTCTCTCTCTCTTTCTCTCTTTCTTTTATATATATATATATATGTATATATTTCACTTTTTTTTAAATCGAAATTCATTGTATTGAATTTTTGGCCGAGGCAAACGCGATAAAGATATTTCTGAAAATATGACATATCTATTATATATGTATATATATATATATATAATTCTTGATCGTTTTTCATTATTTGTCGATCGATCGAGTTTGTATTTAGAAAAAATCGAGGTCGATATTGATATTAATATAATTATTTATTTATATATTCGATATAATATCGTATTAATATCAATATTTAATTAATCAATTAATATCTATATAAATTAATATATATATATATGTACATATATATATATAAAATGGTCGATAATTTATAAAAAAATCGACAAATATCGAAAATTAATCAATTTCGCAAATACTTTTTATTATTAGAAGAAAAAATAATAATTACCTTCGATCCAGGGCGTAAAGCCCAAAGCTAATTTAAAGCTCGCACGATTCTCATACACGTATCACGTACGGTTCGTCGAAGCGAGTGCGAGATGACGAAGACGAGAGAGCAAGAGAGAGAGAGAGAGTGAGAGAGAGTGAGAGAGCGCGCAGGACACGCCGTATGGAGAAACACGGAGGAGAGTCTACAGGACGACGAGACTGTGTACGAGGTATATAGGTCTGTGGATAAATGCAAATTCGACGCGTGTTTCCCATTCGGCTGAACGTTATACAGAGCAATGTCTATACTGATATAGCAATGGTAACGCGCTCTCTCGCACTCTCCCGGCTGTTGCTGGTGTGTATGTGGACACACGTGATGTGTCGGCGCGTCGAATGTAAACGCGAGGCGTGACTCCTCTCCTCTCGCTTCGTTTCTCTCTCTCTCTCTCTCTCTCTCTCTCTCTCTCTTTCTCTCTCGTTATTGCCATTGCTGCATCATCCACCCGCTATGTATCTCAACGTCATGCAGCATCCCACACAGACACACGGACATAAACACAGACACACGGTTATCCAAATATTTTTCCAAAGTTCCTCAGTCAATCCGGCGACGAAAGAGCGTGGTCGGGGAAGAAGGATGAGTAGGAGGGGGGCAGAGGGGGTGGGGGTGGAAGAGAGCGGAAGCTCGAGGGGAGGAAAAAGAGCGACGTTACGAGTCGCATTTTAGTCACTTGAGTCACGACACCTGAATTCGCGGACTACGGACGAAAATAAAACCCGCGACTCGAAACGATGACGGCGGGGCGCGCGATGAAAAAGAAGATGAGCGAAACGATAACGAAATGACTTTTACGGCGAAAAGTTTTTGGCACAAAAGTGTGTTACAAAAATATCGTGATCGATGACGTCTTAATGGACGCGAAATAAGCGCAAAGAAAAGAAAGGAGAACGAGAACCGTAATAAACGGCGCGAATACACGATGTCGTCGCTCAATTTCTCGATCGTTCTTGACGAAAAAAAAAGAACAAAAAATATATCAAAATTCACCGTCACGCTCGAACGATGTTCGATCGTTTTTTCATGTTTTGTTTTTCAAAATAGAATTTTCCGTTAAAACGGTAATAAATAAATCCCTGCGCGTCGTCCAGTCGAAGCCTCCTTCCCCCGTCGCGAACGTGTTTTCAAATCGAGAAGTCATCGCGATCGTACCGCGTGATCGATTCGCTTTACCACGATAAACAAAAAAACGTAAAATAAAAAACGAAGAATAAAAAAGAAAGAGCATCATTTTTCTACCTTTCTCCGATATTCGCGAATTTTCGATGAATCGGCCATTGGGGGGGGGGGGGGGGGATGAAGAACAAAAATCGAAAATTGAACATTTTCACGAGAGACCTTGGTTAGTGAAAATTAAAAAAAAAAGAAAAAACATAGAGCAAGAGAGAGAGAGAAAGAGAGAGAGAGAAAGAGAGAAAGAGAGAGAGAGAGATAGAGACGATGCTCTATCTCGAATTAATATCGTTTGCTCGTACGTTCCTATATCTATATACGTTCTATATACCCATATATTTGTAGAATTTTGTAGAATCGACGTGTGCTCACGTCAGCGCAACGATCGAGCGAGCACAAGCAACACCGAATACATAAATCCATCGCGAGACCGCAGAATGCTAACTATATTGTTCGTGCAAACCCGGGACTGGACGAGACGCGGACTATCCACACCTATGTACATCGTGTACACACACACACGTGTATATTTCTGTACACACACACACATATATATATATATATATATTCGTAAGTCAATCTATATATATAGATAGATAGATTCACGAATGGTGGATTCGCTAGGAGTGGGGCGCAGGGGGGTAACGGTACTCTCTCGGGCGACGAGGCTTCTAGCGATCCTGGCACGAATACGCGATTGCACGCAGCCTGTGCAAAATACACACACACACACACACACACATACACCTACGTTTAGAACGAGAGAGAGAGAGAGAGAGAGAGAGATAGAGGAAGAGAGGAAGAGAGGAAGAGAGGAAGAGAGGAAGAGAGATCTGCAACAGCAGCGTCGCAACTCGTGCATATACGGTGTTTGCCAGCGCGAAAGGGTTACACAGCCAATGGGTTAGTTGAAGCGCAAGCCAGAGAGAGAGAGGGATATGAGTGTGTGTGTCTACGCGAGCGAGCGAACGCGTAAATGCAAACGCAAATGTTCTCCTCTCTCCTATTCCCGAATTCGAGTCAGTTATCGTTTCCTCTCCGAGAGAGAGAGCGAGAGAGAGCGAGAGCGAGAGAGGGTGAGAGAGAGAGAGAGAGAGAGAGAGAGAGAGAGAGAGAGAGAGAGAGAGAGAGAGAGAGAGAGAGAGAGAGAGAGAGAGAGAGAGAGAGAGAGAGAGAGAGAGAGAGAGAGAGAGTACGCGTAGAGCGACCACCCGAATATAATTGCAAGTGTGAATCTCCGCGACCGCCATCATCACCGCGGTACCGAACTCCGGCGTTTATAACGAAAATCCGTTCGTACCGTACGGTATCGTCCGTGCCCATAAATCTTTATCAATTATTTTTCTTTTTCTCGATCGTTATTCACGCTGTACGAAAATCGACAATATATATTTTGTTTCGTTGATTTTTCATTCGTACTTTTATCAAATACTTGTAAATTTCGAGAATTTGCGAAATTACGCAATGATTTTTATTTTCGTGAAAATTCGTGAGAATTATTGAAAATATGTTGATTCGATTGTTTTTCTTTTTTTGTTTATTTTCATAGAAAATATGTGATTTTTCGATCGACGATAAGGTCGTTACACCCCGACTGCATCGTGGTATAATTGGACAATGCGGGTGGGAACGTAGGGACGAAGTTTCAAGGCAATTTCCGTAATCGACACCCTAAACGCGGTAACGCGGCGCGGTGGAGAAATTCGGCTATAACTATCGGCGGAGTTCGCGCAACGCTCTCTCTCTCTCTCTCTCTCTCTCTCTCTCTCTCTCTCTCTCTCTCTCTCTCTTCTCTTGTATATTGTGTACTCTGTTTCCGGTATGGAAGAGAGAGAGAGAGAGAGAGAGCACGCGAGTCCTCGAGCATTATACTTACACGCTTTCGGGTCGTCGCGCGACATGCACGTATATTTATCGATAAATCCAAATATATATATATACATATTCGTACGTATTGTACGCTTATATATATAAGCGTACAATACGTACGTACGTACGAGCCGTTATTGAATTTGTGAGCCGATTTATGCCCGTACAACGATCGACACTATCCACGTGCGTTAATAACTCATCTATAATTAACGTAGCGAAATTCACGTTACGACGAAGAGACCCTTTCGACGAATACTATACGTACCGCGGTAATACCAGATTTAAGGCATTATTATCCGGTATTTTACGTCGCTATATAGGTACATATATAGGTATATATATTTTATTGGACATAACGTAATTATTTATATGTTCAATATTTATATATGAAATGTGGTCAGCGTATATTCTTTCTCGAGGTTGTAAAATATTTTATCATCCCCATTAAGAGCTTTACATAAATATATAAATACATCAGCCTCCTTAACGTTATATTTTGTCCATAAAATGTTATAATATTTAAAACGTATTTATAAATGTTAAATTATCATATATATATATATATATGCTCGTGTGAGTATGACAAAGGCAACGATTTTGGTAACGAGCCAAACACACGTCGGATATAAAATCGAAATCCGTGGATTTCTGGTTGATGCATCGTTCGCGTTCGAGGGAGAAACGAGAATGTATTAATATGAGACATTTCGTGTAATCGGTAGGTCGCCCGAGAGCCCTCGTAACATTTTGCGTTAATGAATTGAACGAATCGTTCTTTCGATTTCTACGTTTATGTACATTTTCCGATATATACGTATGATAATGTATGTGTACAACGTACACGTACGTATAGACGTTTAATCGTTAAACATGGCGCGTCGACGAGTGGGAAGCTGTAGCGTAAAAGCTTTTTTTTATTCTTTTTCTCTCTCTCTCTCTCTCTCTCTCGAGTATCAATCGAGAGCTCTTTCGAGAGTCGCTCGATCGCCGGAAATCGATATTATTCGTCGCGAATATATATATCGAGCGTTAATGGATTGGTGTTTAATCGTGACTATGGAATTGATGAAGATCTATTTATATTGTCGCGTCGCGGACATTACCACTTGTTACGAATGATCGAATCTGCACTATTGGCACAAAATCGCTTCCGATACGCGATTCGAAACGAGATAAATCGTCGCTCGATCGAGGTACAATTTTGTCAAACGTTTTTTTTCTTTTTTTTTTTTTTCTTTTCGTATTAACTGTACCGAATCGTGTGTTCGCTCGTACGTCCTAACGTTTTCAAACGCATCGAGGGATGCTGCTTTAGTTCGTTTAAAATAAAACAACCAAAAAAAAACCAAAATGTTACCGATTTCCAATGATGGCAATTTTGTTTTCTCAACCTCGCGATATTCTCGTTCTCGTGGTTAAACCCTCGTGCTTCCGGTTTGTCCGACTCACATCCTCGATCGTGTCTATCCCCGCGCGCAACAGCGTAACATACGGGTATTAGATACGAGGCACGAGCTATCTATATCTACGATCTATCTATACGACACACATGTCGAATATAAAATGACTTGGCTCTCCATAAAATCGTACGAGCTGCTCTTTCGCTACATCTATTCTGTATACATATATATATATATATGTATACATATATGTAGATATATGCTGCTTTATATGTAGATATAAAGCAGAAGGGCAAAAGGAGAGAGAGAGAGAGAGAGAGAGAGAGATGGCCGAGAATACGACTTACATGGGATTCGTAACCCACGACGAGAATTTCCTTCCTATTCGTCCTTTGCGTTTTTCCTACTCCTGCACAACTTTACTCGCTCACACGTGTTAATGTTGATACACACACATACATATATATATATATATATATATACGTGTATCTTATATCGCTCTCAACACTCTCGATCCTGGTACCTGCTCGAACCTTCCCTCGCATTTTACGATCCTTGCACGTACGTCTTTACACTCCCGAGGATCTCGTTCTTTATATACATAGGAATATATATATATATATATATATGTATGGAGTGTTTGAGAGGCTTGTGCTTCGGGTGCCATGAAAACTTTAATAATCGAACGGCAGTAAAACAAGAACAACAACAATAACGATGCAGGAGGAGCGATGTGTATAATACCGTGGGCGGAAACTCAACTCTTCTCGCGTTGCATGGGCGCGAGGGACGAGTCGCTGGGAAGGTGGAGGGTAAAGGGCTAATGGTGGTCGGGATGCGTCGAGCTTGAACGCGACAACGAGAGACGCGCCCCGGGGAGGGTTGAGAACGAAGAGCGAGATGCAAGAACGAACATCTCGCGCGAGGTGTATATACAAGTCGAATTTCTGTGCGAAACAGCGAGAGAGAGAGAGAGAGAGAGAGAGAGAGAGAGGGTGATGGGGATCGCACGATGCGCGGAACGCGTAAAAGTTTTACGAGCCAGGGCGCGATGCGTCGTTGCATATCTGGTTCCCTTTCCATCCCTACCACGATTTTCTCCCATCGTTGCACTCTCTCTCTCTCTTCCTCTTGGTCGCTCTCGAACTCATCTCGATGACTCTCATAAGGATCCTCGAGCCACGACACTTTACACGAGCCCTTGTAGTCGTTGTTCTCTTCTTTTTTATTCATCCTCTTTCATCCCTTATATCTTTTTCCATTCGAATTCTCAAGCGTTTACTCTCGTTTCGTGTAAACTAGTCGCGTCGGAAGAAGAATTTGTAAAAATAATTATAAAAAGTAACAAACCAATTATCTAACGTTGTACGCGAATGTAAATCGTGAATTGTGCGTGCGTGTTTTTTTTTGTCTTTTTCGTCATTTCTTTTTTTTTTTGTTCTTTCACGTCGGAAAGAATTGCAGAAAAGTGCAACGCGTTTATCCCTTTGAGAATTATCCGTGCTGGGGAATACATCCGCCTCGATCGTTCTATCTCGCCCTTCTCGTTCGAACCAACGTGGCCGTTTTACGCTCGTACGCTTTGTTCTCGCGTTGTAATATCCGCGGAACTTCACTGTTCTCTACGATCGACTATCGAATTACCTCGCTCTCGTTCCATACGTTTACCTATCGTCTCGTCTTCGTTGGCACATCCAGAATGGGACGTTGATATATACGTACATACAGCCCTTGGCTATTTCATAGCAGTTCGTCTATATATATAATATATATACGTGTCTTATATAGTACATATAATTATGTACGTAATCCTCGAGCATGTACAGGCCAAGACATCGAATATACGTATAGGTATGCCGACAGTTACATAATACCCTGTCTTATATATGTATCCTGTAATCCGTAAATATGTAACCCTAGTAGCACATGATATAATACCCAACTATATGCCATATAGAAATATAGACATATGCACACATCGAGAGTCACGAGCTATCCATTATAGATTATGTTACACACATACACATTTATATCTATATATCTATATATATCTATATATATATACATATAAATATATTATGTATATATATATGTGTATGTATATATGAAAATGGGGTCGTTCTCGAGGATTACGCATCAGCGTCTCAGCGTCAACGGCCTGATGACGTATGCGATCGAGAAATCATCGATTATTATGAAGGACGAGGAGTCTCGGCGAGACGACGGTTTGTAATATTCCGAATAATATTTTCCGATGCATTTATTCAGTCGCATTACTCATTCGTCAATGTATATATTTATAGTTTGCTATTAAACAGCTGTATGATGATAAACTATGTATATACATGCGTCTGTATGCATAACGTAAACATCGATGCAAATAATAACAGTGTAGATTTATAACGGGCTATGCGATAATTATTTGAAAAGAGAAAAAGAGGAAAAGAGACAAATATAAAGAATAATAGTTGATATATGTGAAAGGAAAACATAACGATGACGAGTTTCGCTCGATCGTTTCGAGGAAATCGGCAACGTGACGAATCTTTCGTTAAACCGGACATAATTCAAGTCGTACGTGACGCTAGCGTAAATGAAAGATCGACCGTTGGTTTTCGTTTGTACGCTCGAAGCGACGAAGTGGAGTCGTCGAACGTCGCAAGAATCATTCTCCCATTTTCGACGAAGATATTTACGGAAGGAAGTCGAGCGGCCCGTTTCAGAATCTCGCCGAGGGCCGAAAGTTCGACAGTGCGGACATATTCGAGCTGCCTCTCGGACTCCTATAGCTCGTATCGATACCACGCGATACTCGATGGCATTTTGTCGACTCGTACCTCGAACTTTCGAACTTTGCGAATTAATATCTCGGCCAATTTTCATCGCGATGACGATCGATAAAAAATGAAAAATATTATTTTGTTCGTACCTACGATTAGGTATGGGGTCGTTGTGTACGCATCGCTAGCGTCAATAACGCGACGTTAATAATCGTATGAATATTTCAACATTAACGTCACGTTGAAAATTCGAACCACCGGCAAACTTGTTTAAACACGGGCCGTGATGCAACGATTTACCGTAACAAATGTTCGGACAAAAGGATTTGACGGATAATGGACAATGTAGTTCGCGAGGGGGTCGGGGGTACGGATGATCGATATTTTTCCATTGCAGATATTTAATAATTGCGTATGCGAATGTAGGTAAATATTCTGTCCTGAAATTCCCAGGGGGTTGGACGATTTTCACGGTTTTTAGAGTACGACGTCAAACCCCTCTACATATATATACATGTATATATATATATATGTATATGTGGACCGTCGAAGTGAATCGAGGGAGAAAGCGAGAGGAGAGAGAGAGAGAGAGAGAGAGACCTGGAACGACGAGAGAGCGCTGGACGATTGTTATTAATTCGGTCTCGTGGGTACCACTAATATTCATTTGGACCGGTGAGCCAGGGACGTACCCCGTACTCGTGATAAAGAGAGAGAGAGAGAGAGGGAGAGAGAGAGAGTGAGAGAGAGAGAGAAAGAGAATGAGAGGGGTGGAAGAAAGAGAGCGGACCGGCGAGAGTTCGAAGCGGAAAATAACGAAACACGAGTGGGACAGGGAGAGAGAGGACAGTGAGATGGAATGATGGAGAAAGAAATCGAATGAAAAGAGAGTGCAACTCGGAACGAAATAACTCAATATTGACGGTACGAACGACTGGTAACATTAGGGGATGGTGGGGGGAAAAAACGCGAATGTCCTACGGGAGCAAAATTCGTACCGTTTGTCAATCTTTCCTATTTTCGCGTTCATCGATCTATCGATGATTCAACTTTCTCAACGAATCTCGTCCGGTTACCGTTCGAATCAAGCTGGATATTGGTCGATTTAAATCGAGTCGAGTTGTTACGAGAACGAACGAAAAAAAATAAAATAAAATGATAAAACACACAAATTTATTCCGATCTAATAAATTTTTTGCGGGTGTAGGCGTTCGAGATTAATTCAACGTTTTTTCGAGCGTGGGCTTTGATCCCCGATAGGCTTTTCTTTTTCTCTCTCTCTCTCTCTCTCTCTCTCTCTCTTTCACCCATCGACTTTGAGAGAGGGGGTTACGAGAGACAGGAAAAAGATCGAGAACCCCGAAGGCCGTACACTAATTCCATCCGACTTTCGTAGTCGAACGCGGGAGACTAATCGTTCCCAGCGTCGGATCGTTTCCGAATCAAGCCATCAAGCAGGCTGGCTGCCTATATCCCGCTTTGCTTGTCTCGCTTTCGCCCAGTATTATGCTATTCGTCCGCGTCGCTTTCCCTATACCGCCTAATAATCCCCGACGGCGAAGTCACGGAGAACGGAATTCGGTGGCCTTCCAACCCTCATACACACACGCACACCCCCACACCCACACACATATATATATATAGACTTATGTACGAAGGGGTGGGGGGATGAAAAGTAGCAGAACGTATAGATATAAAACACGCCAACGAAAAGTAATCCGATCCGGACGAGGCTCG
>OX637867.1:4330350-4415742 GCA_951802705.1 Netelia virgata | reverse complement strand
GAGAGAGAGAGAGAGAGAGAGAGAGAGGGATCCAGTTACTCTCGCAGCTGTAACGCTGAGTGCCCGAAGAGAGAGGGAGAGAGAGCGAGGTGGGAGAAACCCGAGAGGGTTGAAAGAAAGGGAAAGAGTTAACACACATATATATATATATAGATACGTAGGCGGTTTTATATACGATATATATATGTATATCACGATATATAGGAGGTAGACGGGCACGGATTTACCGAGGTAGCTTTCGCGAGCTTTCCAGTCGTTTACTTTGCCTTCCCAGGGTTAAGCGATTAGACCAAATTTCTTTTCACGAGATACGCACACAAGCCTGCGATACTGGTAAATCGTGCAGAGCGAAGATTTTCCGGTAAGGTGTTTATAATAAAAAGTAAAATCTTATATCTCGATCATCGAGATGAAACAAAAACGCGAATGCAACAACTTGCCACGAAGATAAAAAAATAATTGACAAAAGTTTTCAATAATAATTAATCGATGGCAATTAAATAATGATGAAAAATAAAGATTTTATCAAGATCGATCCGTAAAGTTTGCGACGAATAAGTTTTTCGTCACGGGAGTTTGACGATTATGTCAAATCCAGAGAAACGCGACGTCGAGAGAACGGAAGTGTTCTAGACGAGGGAAGAGAGAGGGAGAAAGGGCGGGGGTTGAAAAAAAGTGAAGAAGCGGAACTTCCTCCTCCCGATGTCTTTAGAGAACCTAGGTAACCTCAGGGTGGGAAGCAACGGCGCGAACTTCTCGTCCACGGATTTTCCTTAAGACGTAAGCCTTTACTCGCCTGGTAAAGAAAGTTCTATAATCCTCGGCTAGGATTCTCTCTCTCTCTTTCTCTTGCACGCTATATATATATATATATACGTGTGTATAAATTGCCAAGGGGGCTGCTGTTGACGCGATGGGGTCACGGCGAGTTGCGTTAAGGTGGCGCGACAGTCGAGAGGGATGAAGTTTGAACCAAACTTCGTCTTATATTTTATCCAAAGCTTTCACGTCGATTCGAATATTTCATCTCGAACTTTTTTTTGTTGTTTTTAATTCGACATCTCTCGATTATCCGATTTATGATTTTATTTCACGTTAATTAATAATTTTCGTTATAAAAAAAATTGTCATTTTTTTTAGCCGCGATTTTTTAAACTCACGCGTTCGTACGAAGAATTACGGACGAGGATTTTTGGCCACGCAACGGACGACGCGTCATGCCCGAAACGACGAAACTCACTCGCACCCGACTATTAATATAAATATAGGACAATAGTAAAGATATCGCAAAAGCCTCGCTCGTGCCGACGGTGTCGTTTGAGAACAAAGCGCCGCCCTCGGCTCGCGGCTTATTCCCAAAACAATTGCGTAACGCGGCCAAACCGGCGTTAACTGTCAGCGCCTATATGCATTTTAGGTCTCCCTCGTAACTCAACCACAAAGTTATTCCCGGTCCATAAATTATGTGTCACAGTGCGAGAGAGGGTTGACGCGAAGAGAGAGAGAGAGAGAGAGAGAGAGAGAGAGAGAGAGAGAGAGAGCGCGAGCTCATCTCTTGACTTATTTTCCTTCGTGGCGTTTCAACGCGCAAACGAGTTCTCGGATCGACGCGACGTAGAGAGAGAAAGAGAGAGAGAGGGAGAGAGAGAGAGAGAGAGAGAGAGAGAGAGTGAGAGAGAGAACGAGAGAAGGTCCACGGTAATACTCGAGTTTTGTCGCGGTTTAATTTTATCATTGGCAGAGTCTTGTCTAGCACGGTTTGTCACCGGGCGAACGCACAACCGAGTCGGCAAAATTGGTGCTAGCGCACTTTGAACTCGTCTCGACATCGACATTCTTATCTATCGAGTTCCTTGAAATATCTCGTTTCAACGTGAACAAAACGAAAAGTTGTACGAATAATAGGCTAAAAGATTATTTCCATTTTTGGATGAAAAACTTTATCAACGATTTCTCAAGAGTTTTTTATTTTCGTCGAAAAATGGAAAAAAAACATTTATTTTTCGTTTTATTCAACTTTAGAAGGTTGAATTATAACGAAATGAATATTTTGACGACGCCTATCGCTTTAATAATAATAATAATAATGATAATATTATTCACTAATCGATACCCTCGGTAATATTCGACTCAATAACGCAATCTCTCGTACGTCGGAGTTGATTAAAGCTCAATTATTTCCCATATTGTCTACTGATCTGTAGACACGTTAGATACATCAAGAATGCATTCTAGACTCTGATGTACGTATATACACGTACGCGTGTAAACGCTAATGTAGCCATTATGGACACACGTAACGTCTTCGCGATGCTCAGCGCGTCGCTATAGGGAGTAAACGTGATCAATGCTCTCGGACGGTGGCGCCACCATCGGGCCTATCCGGGATTATCCATAGAATTCTGGATGATCCGGGTAAACACCCTGCCCGTTTCCCAAGACCAATAGCCAGTCGATAATTAATTGTTCCCTAGTTCGATTCGCGTTTCCAATTACTTGACACACCGGTATCCACACTCCTCTATGTCCTTGTCCTCTCTATTCCTATCTCTCTCTCTCTCTCTCTCTCTCTCTCTTTCTCTCTATGCAGGTGTAGTTGCAGTCAAAGGGTTATAGGCCTGATCGCTCATTAGCTAATAGATAACATATTCATCTCGAGGAGAAATTTAATCAGTCTGAAAGTTGATCCGGATCACTTGTGCCTTATCTATAAAATATTAACGTGATCAAGGCTATATACCGGATCCACCCTTGAGCCGTACCTGCTCTTTATCGCAGTTTGATTAATTTTCTGCTCGAGATATCGATTTATATATATATATAAAATTGATATCAAAATATGAATCGATATTTTATCATTATATTTATATAAACACGATATAAGGACAGACGAATCCGGATATATTGCAATAAAAGTTATTATCATAATGTGTATATATATATATATGTAAATAGACATAATAATAATATACGAGCAAATCGACGGATCGGATATAGTTTGGTGTGTTTGTTTGCGAGCGCGCGCGCGCGTTTGTGTGTGTTCGTGTGTTATTCTCTATGGCGCAACGTGCTAGCGTTCTCCCTGCTAGTCACGGAGAACAATTCCATCTAGAGTTTACGGCCGACAAGCCCGTTGGGTGCTTCCACCGTATCGAGGCGTACATCGCCGTTATCCGGAATTATCGTCACCAACGAGCCCCCGCACTGCACGAGAGAGCGCTTCGCCGTTCTATACACGTATACGTCTCTATACGTGTGTTTGTATACATATCCAACGACAGAGTGAGTGAGTGAGTGAGAGAGAGAGAGAGAGAAAGAGAGAAAGAGTGAGAGAGAGAGAGACGTCGGCATCGTTCGCGGTGATCGTACGATTTATCATCGACGATGCACTCGCGTTACTCGTACCACCCGTCGCGCTCTCCCCGACTCGCACAACCCTTTCTCCTCCCTCGCGCACTTCGGTCAGAGGCCATTCCTCCCTCGTTGCATTTCCAAACTCGCCCGTATGACGTAATATATACCGTATCGTATATACACGTGGCTCTATATGTACGTGCGTAAAGAGAACCCTTGTAATACACTGCAAATGTATATATATATATATATATATATATATATATAGATATAGAGAGAGAGAGAGAGAGAGAGTATCTTTCGACGTTTATATTCAAACGTTCGGTTCGGGAAAACCGATCGTGAGAATATCGATATCTCTGCATATCGACTCTGACGCACTTGAAAATTATATACACTTCGTGAAATCTCCGCCAGGGCAACTTTATCGTACCGTTAAAATATATTTCAGTCGTGCGAGAATTTTACGAGTTCTCGCGAAATTTCGACCATTTGTATCGATTGATCGCGATCGTTTCGAAAGCATCTCGTCGTAGTCGATTGCTTCGATCGTTAATTAAAAATCAACAAAACAAAAAAACAAAAATAGTGAAAAGAAATTTAAAAAACGAATATAAATTTTGTTATATGGGCGAATTAATTTTGTCCGTTAAATCGTCGAATCGGAGAAAATAAAAGAGAAATAGCGTCAATTCCGATCCGTTCGAGAGACGACGAGTCCAACGAGACGCACGAGACACGAGAGACACTTCTCTCGAAGGGTATATAGAGATAAGATAAGGAAGAGAAAAAGTTTCACTCGTTTTCTTTCAACGTAACATACGGCTATTGTCTCTTAGCGTCGTCGAAAAATTCTCACATCACGACAATCGAGGAATAAAAGTTTTTCCCCTCGGTCCGATCGGCATTGTCGTGACGTTTCCTTCTCTCTTCCCACATATTTCTCACGAAGGAAACAAAAAAGCGACGTCGAATCTTCGATACTTTTTTTTGTTTTTTTTTTTTCCGTCCTCGCGCGCCAACAGGTTTTTGCCCTTTCGTAATACACAGGGACGATACAACCTAACAAAGGAATCAAAGAGATATAATCCCGTTGTCTCGAGACGCTGCTTTCTCCCTCTCTCTCTCTCTCTCTCTCTCTCTCTCTCTCTCTTTTCTTCTCGGCGTATAGATTTTGTCTGTTTTTTTTTATTTACTTTCACGAAACTTCCCACGTTTTACGTTTTTTGTTTTTGTTCGTATATTTATTTTTCGCAGTCGGACACGCGACGTGTAGCCAACCTCGAGAAGGAAAAGAGTCCGCGCCACCTTTTCGTTATCCCTCTCTTCTTCGTAATCAGCACACGTCCGGGGCTTGTAAGCGTCCTCGGTCCCGAACAAACCATCCAATTTTCAGGTGTAGCCGGAGAAAACAGGAACTCGATTGAGCTCGCTCGTGTGTAGTGCTCTTTCGACTGGACACTATCTACACACGTATATATATATATATATATATATATGTGTGTGTGTATATATATGTAGTAGCATTTATGCTATTTTCTCTTGCTTTCGCACGTCCCGCCAACGTCGCCCGTGTAATCCACGTTGCGTCCCCTGATCTTGCGACATCGATTTTTCGATCGTCGACTTTACTCGAGAAATATAATGCTGAATTTGTACTTTCGGTCGCTAACGAAAAATCAACGTTCGAATATAGCCGAACGTTTTTTTTTTTCATTCAGTAAAAAAGCAATATTTATATAGAACAAAGGTGAAAATATAACTTTAGAATTTTTTTCTTTTTAATATCATCGCACCGTGTTTTAATTTTCAAGAGCTTTGTCCGTTTTTCATTGAGTTCGTTCACGAGCTCGTCACTAGAGACTAAAAGCCATAGAAAACGTTCGATTTATATAGCGGCGAGGGGGAAGAGGGGTTAAATTCGCATCCGGACGATTCGCAAACCGCGTTTGGTTCGGCGAGGCGGAGTGAAAGAGAGAAATACATAGATAGATAGATAGATAGATAGATAGATAGATAGATAGATAGATAGATAAATAGATAGGTATGGGGTGTGTGCGATATGCGACGTGCGCGCTTCACAACGCGGCGTAGAGAATACACACCAGGAAAATCAGATATCTCGCAGAAGTCGCGGGAATATCCGGAGGTATATTGTAGGTGGGGTTTGGAGGCGCGCACGTTTAATCGAATCGTAAATCCATTCCTCTTATCCGTTCACGCGGAACAGTTCGAAAATTGCATGCAAATGCAGATATATCCATGAGAGAGAGAGAAAGAGAGAGAGAGAGAGAGAGAGAGAGAGAGAAAGAGAGAGAGAAAGAGAGAGAGAGAAAGAGAGAAAGAGGCGGGGGCGGAGGGAGGGAGGGAGGGAGGGAGAGGGAGCGAGAGGTACGGGAAACCACCAGCATCCCCTGGACTTCACCGTCTCTTCTCACACTATTCAATATATTATTATATATACGAACCCCTCTACTTGTTCCCGATTTTGTTTTGTTCCTGTCGCACCGGAGCTCAATGGCTGCAAACCTATATTTCCTCTATACAGGTGGATACGTTTATATTGTCTAGAATTATGAAAATCATATGATCGATTTTTAAACGAGAGTTCGTCGATCGTTAAGAGGCAGTGGTACCAAACAATCGATCGGGTTGAAAATTGGCAGGTACACACAGAGAATTATGGGAAATAGTGGCTCTTGGTATTTTGTTTCCAAAATTTTTACTTCAGTGCCGGAAAAAATACGAATGAAATTTTCGAAGCGCACGTTGCCTGTTCCACTGGCTCTTAAAAGCTGTCGATCGATCGCTGGTATCTCGCGATCGATTATGTATATGTTTATTATAATGATAATGATATCGTACATCGTCGTACCGTCGATTTTTGTCTATCCATTAGTTTTTCTTTTTGTATATTTTACGTTTATAAATGTTGTATTTTTTTATAATGGAAAAGAGACAGGATTTATATTTTTAAACAATTTCAATATTTTACTATTTATTTTCCATCTGGCAAAGTCCACCGCACACTCTCTCTCTCTCTCTCTCTCTCTCTCTCACACTCGTTGTATTATACATTACGGGCTTACGCCGAAGCGCAGTTTAACGACGGCAAGGACGTGCAAAAGTTTCAGCAAAGGGAGAGAGAACGTGGATGAAAGACAGAGAGAGAGAGAGAGAGAAGACGAATGATAGGAAAATGAGAAAAAAAAGCATCGAGAGTGAACGAGAGAGAAAGAGGAGAGAGTGGGAGTAAGAGAGAGATAGAGAGAGAGAGAGAGAGAGAGGAAGTAGAAAAGAAATAGGCGGAAGAAAAAGCGAGGATGGCGGCGAGAAAGAGCCCAGGGCCAGTCTCGTCGAGAAATAAAGGCTGGAGAGCCGTTTATCGTCCTCGCAATCTCCGGAGAGCAGAGCAGAGAACGAGTGAGAACGAGTGAATGAGGAGAGAGAGAGAGAGAGAGAGAGAGAGAGAGAGAGAGAGAAATAGCTCTCGCCCACAGCCGACGATCCTCTCTCCGGTGTGTGCATTCACTCGACGAGTACGAGAGAGCAGAGCGTGCGGACGCGGATTCGAGATTTCAACGGGAATTTATCGGGGGTAGTGGCTTCTCTCTTCTTCTTATTTCTCTCTCTCTCTCTCTCTCTCTCTCTCTCTCTCTCTCTATCCCTCTTTCTCTCAGTACCGGATGAACTAGGCAGTACCTGGCTCACGTCGCGAAGGTCGAGAAGAACAAGAAGAAGTAGAAGCTGAGTTAGAGGACCAGGGCGAGGCGAAGAGGGCGGATGGGAGAGACGAGTTCGAGGCAACGAGAGTCGAAGAGGGATGGAAAATACTCCGCACGGTGAGCCAAAGGCTAGACCCCCGGTACCCGACCGAGAGGCAAGAGAACGTTAAAACTCTCTCGAGCCCCTCCAAACTTTTTCAACTCTCTCTCTCTCTCTCTCTCTCTCTCTCTCTCTCTCTCTCTCTCGGGCTATATACATATATATATGTATGTATGTATATAGAGGGTGCCTTCTTCGCCTGCGATCGAGATAACCGGCGTTGTTGTAGCTTTGGCTTGCCTCCCACGAGCTCCTCGTTGTATATCGGATTTGGAGAGTGTTACCCGAGCTTTCGAAAACAGAAGCCCTCCACTCTCCCACCCTCCATGATATTCTATATAACCGCTCATAGTCTTGCGAGAGATAAGGAAACAAAAACAAACATCCAACATCCTCGAAATCGTATTTTCTCACTTTTCTACTCTTTTACTTTTGTAACTTCGACAATTAATATTATTATTATCCACCTTTTTTCAATCACTCGTTACATCACCATCGATTCTCTTTTCTTGTTTACTAATCAATGAAAAACAAAATATTCCGTAATTTTCCTCTTATCTCGTTCCATTTTATTCCTTCAATCGTACAAAATCTTATCGTCGTCGGAAATATCGATTCGAAACAAATATTTATTTGTACAAATATTCGAAATATTTTTCAGACGACGAATTACATTACAAGGAGATAACGTGTCCGAGGGAACACCCACGCCCGCTCTCCTCCTCTCGCCCCTCGACCGCCAACCCAAGCGTCATCGCGAGAAAAATATTATTCTGTTATTCCCGGTGTAAAGCTTTTCCGGGTGCGCTCGTGGAGATTCGCATAGTTGCGACGCGAGGGATGCGAAGACCGAGGGATACGCGGATGTGCGGCGATGGAAGAGCGGCAGCGGGGGTGGGGTTGAGGGGGAGGCGAGCGAGAGAAAAATATACGACACGACGAGACTTGGACTGGAGCTGGATAAAATTTGTTTCAGTTATTCTCGCGATGCGCGCGCTACCTATATAGCGTATATCTTATATATAACGTATATATCAGTGTGTGCGTATGTATATATATATATATATATATATATATATATATGTGTGTATATCAGAAGCACTCCGAAGAAGACACGGCCGCTATGAGCGCGTTAATGGAGGAGCCGAGCCGAGGCGATTTGTATTTTCTCTTTCGCTACGCCGTTTTATTCCCCCCCTCCCACCACCCCACCCTCTCTATCTCACGCTCCGGATTTCTATTATGTTAATGCCAGGGGCATAAACTAGCACGTTGCGCGCACGGCACCCTCACGGCTTTTCCCCAACAACAGCTTTATTCCCCGTTCCTCTCGACGTTTGCGCGCGCGCCTTTTTTTTAATTTTTTTAATTTTATTTTTTTCAACAATGATAAAAGAAGGAAGAAAAAGAAGAGAAATTTTTTTTGAGAACAAAAAAAAGAAGAAGTAATGCGAAAGACGAAATAAAATGATAAAAAGAAAGTGAAAAAAAACAAGAAGCGAAATGATGAATAAGAAAAAACAACGACTGAGAGCCTGTTTTACGCTCGAGATAAGATAATGCTATGTACTTGTCTCTCTCTCTCTCTCTCTCTCTCTCTCTCTCTCTCTCTCTCTCTATACCAGATATCGTCCCCCAGAGCCCTTTAATTTTCCTTCTACTCTCTCTCTCTCTCTCTTTCTCTATCGTTCTCTCTCGAGAACGCGACAGACGCGAGAAAACGATGGAACGAGAGAAAGAGAGAGAGAGAGAGAGAGAGAGAAAATGACTTTATCTCATGCAAAAATTTCACCTGCTCAATTTAACGCATCGGAGTTTTTCCTACGTCGTCTTTCTTCCTATATATACACATATATATATATATATTTATATATACACATACGTATATATGTACGTGGGTGTGTGCCTCTTTGTCCTTTATTTTAGCAGCGCTGATCTTTACGCGCCATGGAGTTTTCGGCTGGGGAGTGGCGCGCGATATCATCTCTCAAACCTCCCTTCACCCCCCCCCCCCCCTCTTTCACCCCACCATACTCGTACCACCACAACGCGCCATTCCAGTTTAAACTTTTTACGTGCCTCTAACACACCTCGGGATTAAACTTTTGCCCCTTCCGCGCACGCTTTCGACCCTCGAGCGTGCCATCGTCGAGGTTTACAGGGGTCGCTCTCTTACTCTCTCTCTCTTTCTCTCTGTCTCTCTCGGACCCCACTTTGTCTCACCTCCGGCACCAAAATGCGAGAGACACCGTGTGTGCTTTTCTCTCATCTTGGGAGGCACCCTGAGATTATATTTATACACACACATATATATACGTATAACAGTATGCTCTTTGCCTTTCCTCGGTGTCTTGATAGTCTCATGGGCAAGCCTGCTTTCGAAACTGCTTTTGTACACCTGCTTACTAAATCCCAGGCACTTAGGTACACTAACGACGATGAGGTGAATCGCTTCGGCATACATTTTCCTACAGCGTCGCGCGGCTCGCAAGCCCACTATCCTCGTCCCGTCACTTTGGTCCTCTCGCTTTCTTTTGCTGCGACGGTGTCGCTCTCTATTTTTTTTCTTCTTCTTCTTCTTCTTCTTCTTCTTTTCTCGCGAAACGTTCTTGTTGAAGCCAAGGCGACGAGGAGCCGGCGCGACGACTCTGAAACTTCAAAGAATCTCGACGTCCGACGATAATTCTCGTTTGTCACGAGATTCGCGAAAATTTCGAGTGGCGAAAGAAGCAGCTTGGGGGATGATCGTATCGTTCATTTATTTTTTATTTTTTAAAAAATATTTTCGTTACATTTATCGTCAGTGATTTTTTTTAAGACTCGTTTAAGACTTGTTTTTATTCATTTCGAAGATACGACCAAATGATAATTTTTATATTTTATTATACGTGTACGAATTTTTGTTAAGCTCGCGGAAATTTTTGAGAATAAATATATTATAAGGAAATTTCGGAGGGAGAATGAGAAACGTGGTTACGATAGAGTGCAACTTCATCGCGTTGGCAACAACGATCCCAGGTGCACGTCCCTCGAGTCTCGAGGGGGTTGGCCCGTGCTTCGTATCATCCCTCGTGTAAAAAAAAGTGAAGAGAAAATAAAATAGAGAGAGAGAGAGAGAGAGAGAAATAAAGCGGCATCGTTGCCGCGTCCCATCCTAATTCCCGAGATAAATGCGGAGAGCGAAGCAGCCGTTGTGCTGAGATTTCTGAGATACGCGCTTCGCGATACGCAGCCCCGCGATAGAATGGATATATATATATATATATACAGGGTAAAAAAAAAGAGAGAGTGTGTGTGTGTGTGAGAGAGAGAGAGAGAGAAGCAAGGGGGTGTTTAAGTCGAGTCTACGAGAGGGCTTTCCCTCACTGATGGTCTCTTGGATTTCTATCCCGAGCAGGCTACGCTCGAGAGCTCTGGCTCAACTGGGCTATGTTGATGCGCTGCTGCTACTGCCACACATACACATATATATAAATATGTATGTGTGTGTGTATACATAAGTTAGAGAGATGCGTGCACGAGACGTCGAGATTTCCTACATTTATGCGCCAAGATTCAGTTCTGCCTACGGGACGCTTCAAAATTTATTTTTCAGAACCCGGATCGTCCGACGTACATTTATTTTTACGGAAAATAACAAACATCTTTCGTTCTATACAATTTGTTTAAAAATCGAAAACGTCGTGATATTAGATTTTTATCGATAAAAATCCACATTCGTGATTCATCAATGTTTTTCTATTCCCTAATCTGTTTATAAGCATCGGCGGAGATAAAGAGGGACAGAGAGAGAGAGAGAGAGAGAGAGATTAGAATAAAAAACAAGTAAGTAAAAAATAAAGTGAATATCGAGAGGGGTGGATTTTAGTAGCTTGCATCGTTTTTCGGGAGATGAGGAAAAAGCGCCGTGTAGGGAGGTTGTGGAAGAGATAGAGAGAGAGAGCTCGTTGCCGTTCTCCAGTATATATTTAAGGGTGAATGACTGTATATACATATACATTGAGTAGCTAGAGGAACCTCCCATCTCGTTTATGCTGGTCCGTCTGACTCAGCAAGGCCGTATGTGAGCGCGAGAGGGGGTTTTTCCTCTCGTTTCATCGCCGATGCTCTGGGCTTCTTTTCTTACTATACGTCGAAGACGATTTCACGAGAGTGGATCTTGTTTGCCGGGATGAGAGCGCGCCGTCTCGCGGAAACGACCGATAGATTTATAAAGCTTGCGAACCTCTCTCTCTCTCTCTCTCTCTCTCTCACTGTATATATATATATTGATATACATACGAGTTTCAGCATCTCCTCGTCATCCAATTGAAATGTTCGGGGTAGTTGTTTTTATCGCGAATTGTGTCGCTTCTAAATCGAGCACGAAGGAAAAAATAAAAGAAAAAACGTAAATTTCTCAGAAATGGTCCTTATCGTTTTAACCAACGACGAACACGAAGCGACGTTAATGAATTATCGATAAACCAAAATACGATCGTGTATTATACATATATTTATATGCATTATTGTACGTGCTTCGTTTTAATTACTTATATACACATAATACGTACAAGCATAATACCCGACCGTAGTCTGAATAATGAGTTCTATTATGGTGGCGCGGCTGTCAAGGGCGTTCATTAACCATATTATAATATTAAGAGACGCCGACAGGATCTCGAAGATGGGCCATATATATATATATACATCCTCGAAGACGAAGGTCTTGTCGAGATCCATCAGGGCTCGATATTATGCATAGTTTATAAAATGAAATTTGCTTGCGATGGTAGAAGCTCGGGTATCGAGAGAGAGAGAGAGAGAGAGAGAGAGAGAGAGAGAGGAAGATAGAATGAGTTTGAGGAAGAAGCTCGCAAATAGTTAAAGGGGCGGTTAGGGGATGCTAGAGGGGCAGGGGGGGGGGTCGCGCTGACAAACGTAGAGAAAGAAGAGAAGGATGAAAACGAAGCGTAAGAAAAGCTTATAAGCTTTCCTTACGCTTCGTTCTCTTCCACCCCCGACCCTCCTCCTGCTCCCGTCCCCCACTTTCCCGCGACTCGCCTACTTTCGCATTATCCATAATGTGGAAGAGCGAGGGTACGAGCGAGTCGACGAAGAATGGCAGAGGAGGAGCTATGGAGAATGGAAGGATGCAAGAGGGCCTTCGAAAAGCGGCGGTTTGGTAGAAACCATCCCCGTACTGGGTTATATCGTTATACGGTGTATAGTCCTATGGCCCTCCTTCCTCCTTGGTAAGGGGCGATAGGGGGGTGGGGGTTGGTCGGGGGCAAAGTAAGCTCGGCTCGAAGAGTTGACATTAATTGGACCGTCTTGACAACTTTCATTTATCTACTAACAAGCTACGTCTGTCTTTATTCGTATTACCGCTACCCTCTTTCGCGTCTCTCTTTCCTCCCCTCTCTTTGGCCCCCACCCACCATTCTCCGTCGCTTCCCAATCTGTACTATTCTGCTTCGTGTGCATCGTTTCCTTCGTCGTCGCTTGGATTCATTGCTTATGTATATATATATATGATGTATCAATACCGCCCACGGATTTTACTTCTCGGATGAAATAAAGAAAGAGAGGAGTCGAGGAGGGTGGATATGCGCAAGAGCCGGAAAATACTTTTTCAAGTAACATCATCGTCAAAATACGCGATTTTCTCGGTAGAACGTCTCTGGCAGGAAAAACCTAGTGACTTTCGACGTTTTCCTTATTAAGAATATCGCCTTTTTTTTTATTTATTTATTTTTTTAGGAGAATGAAAAACCTACTTAAAAAATTTGCATTTTACTGGGTATAGTTTGAAAAGAAAACGATGAAGTATTTGAGAAGGAGGAAATCGTAACGATTTTCAGTTGCTCGGTTCGAGTTATTTCAGGGGAGAATTCTTGGATTTAATTTATCAGCTTCGGGCGTCCGATTTGATTAATTTGAGTTTTCATCGAGTTAAGGAAAATTGATTTAATTGTCTACGATTGCAGGATACAATTTAGCAACCTCTTCGAGCACTTCACTCGTGGATCACGGTATAAGGTCACGCAGCGGGCGATCAAGAGAATCTCCTCTTATAATGGCTCGTAACTATGTATGTATGTGCGACTGTAAACACGCACACGCACACACACATATATATATATATATATTCGTTTGATACGAGAGAGGCACGATGAGTGGGCAATTATGCCTTACATCGTTCAACTTGTTCGAGTATATATAGCAGTTGCAGAGTGTGCAGCTGATAGTCGACGTAATGGTAGTTGAGGCGCACATAGCGCCGGGAGCTATACATACATACTTATATATATATATATATATATATATATATATATATATATATATATATATATATACATATATGGATATATATGGATATATATGTATATATGTATATACATATTACCGTAGATTCCTCTATGCATAGTAGTACACTCGGCACGTAGTACGTAACCGCGTACGGAACTTTTGGTTACACAGAAGCTCGCACAGAACTTTGATATATATATAGATATATATATATAGATAATTTTCTCTCTCGCGCCACCTCTCGCGGTGAGAAGTTTCCTTCCTAGTTCGATATGATTCGCTCATACAGGCAGTACCTACCTCTCGCCCTCTCGTCCTCGTTCGTAAAGTTACAATGGCGTATAACACTCGCGTACGACGAGGTGCGGCGTGAGAGAGGGTGGAAGAGGGTGAAGAACGAGGAGAGAGGCGCAGCATCTCTGAAAACGGATATAATTTCGAGACTATGCGAGGAGCACAGAGAATGGATATAAACACGACGAGGAGACGAGGCGACTAATGAAAATAGTTATACGTCGAAGAATCTGCTTCTATCTCTCTCTCTCTCTCTCTCTCTCTGTGTCTCCCTTTTTGTGAAAAAATAAATAAAAACGTGGTAATATATTTCAATACATCGTGATATCTCGAGAAAAAAGAATTATCATTCATTTTTTGTCGTCCGCGAGTCGCAGAGAGGGAGAGACTGACTCGCGAGACGATAGTATAACTTCGTGTACTCGCAACTGTATGCACAGTACTGAAAAAAAAAAGATATATATCCTGTTTCGCGTGTAGCAAGAAGTGGTAAGTGTACGAGGGAGGGCAGACGCGGTCGAGTCTAGTACGCGTTGCCTGCCGTGAGAGGTCTCTGTGACTCGACCGGACGCGAGAGCCTGAGAGGAGGAGGGAGAGGGGATGGGGATGAGACGAAGAGAAAAAGGAAAGTCCAAGAGACGACGAAAACTTGGTTGGCAAGCATATATATATATATAATCAAACGCACTGGGCGAGAGTTCTCTCTAGTGTTTTGCACGCTCTGTCGGTCGTCTCTTCGTTGTAAGCTCGGAGCTTAGGAGCACCAAGCGCTATCGTTCCTTCTCTATACATACATATATATATATATATAAATACTTCTTCTCTACCCCTCTCTCTCTCTCTCTCTTTCGTGCTTTTCGTATTGCTTTCTCTACACCGGAAAGCACAGGAGCCCTTGGCCCTACGACAGAGGCTGCCTGGAGAAACTCCTCCCGGTCGGTTCTCTCCGTCGCGTCTGACTCTGCAGCTGACTTTACTACTGCGCCACACCCCTCTCGCTTCCTTGCTGCCGCGGATCTCACCCTACGCTTCTTTAGTGAACTGTACGCTCGGTACCCTCTCTCTCTCTCTCTCTCTCTCTCGTACTTTAGCCACAGCGTTACCATGCACACACACATACACACGATACGAGCGAATCTCTCTCTTTCTCTTTCTCTATGCACGTGTATACGCATATAAGTGTTTGTGTGCACAGGTTCGTCGTTAGACCGTCGCGGTTGTGTGCTCCTCTCTCGTTGCACACCGCTGTGTCTGTTCGCCTGTCCGTTGCCTGCCGCGCTCGCTTGGCAGCCAGCACAAAGAGAGAGAGAGAGAGAGAGTGAGGCCCCCCGACACTATATACTTACGTGCCACTCAGCCCACGCGTCTGACACCATGCTTACCCGTTCTACTGGAAATCGCGAAACGGCTTAGCCCGCTCGACGCCCTCTCCTGCCACCAATGGACTCTTCTATATACACGTAAAATATACAATTTACAACAAAAAAAAAACATACATATTCACACACCTGCGATAATTTAATAATAATAAGAAAATTGAAATCACAAACGGTCGTTCATTTCGTTCCTCATCGATGCGAATATCGTATTACGAGACTGCTGACGGTAAGTGCGCAACGTCGCTCTCTCGTATCGAGCACCATCGAGAAATAGAAATGAAGTTCTACCATAATACGTCCTGTGCATTTATCACGAGTATAGGTAGGTGTTGTATAATCTACACGTGTGTCGCTATGTCGAGAGAGTCAGAGAGAGAGAGAGAGAGAGGGGCAGGGGGGAGAATGAGAGAGGGTTGCGAATCGAATCGCGAACTGACTTTGACGCGAGCGTTGTCCGACACGCGCCCACCACCCAGTAAAATCACAATTCATTAGAGTTCTTCCCTCATATGTATATAACACACACACCTATATACATATATATATATACATATATATAGATATAGATATAGATATATATATATATACATTTGTACGATGCACGATATATAGGTTGGCCTCGAGAGCACCCCCGCCGTTTTATTATGCTGAACGTTGATTTAGGGCTTGCACGGTGCTGTTGCGGGGGTTCCTACCTACCCCCCAGCAACCCCCTCTAGCCCCTTCTCGATCCATAGTACACTGCGTTGCCGCTACTGGCCAGCACGTGATTGTCTCGCGCGCGCGTTTCGCCTCGTGCACGGGCTATTGTTAGCCCTTCCATTGTTCATACCGAGCATCTCTCCATCCTCTCGGACCGTACACTGTCCCTCTCTCTCGGCCTCGAACACAACCCTTCTACAAGGGATGCACGGTGACCCGCGAACGCACGTACGCAAACTCGAATCCTTCGACCATCGTCGATGCGACTTGCACGGACGGTGTCGGGAATACATAAATATATATATATATATTTACGTACACGCCGGGCAGATGCGAGTTCTCGATGTAATTTTACTAGGTACGTAGCCGACGAAGCCTGAAGTGGGAATATTTTTAAGGGTAGTCGCGATTTTTTATCGATAAATTTGATTATAATTGTCATTCGTCGAAAGTTTGTTTGTTTTTCGATCGTTAGATGAGTGAAAAATAAATGGTCGAGTTTAATTTATTATCATCAATGTCGTTTTCAGCGATTGGCCACTTTTTCACGTGTCCCATTTTACCTCGAGATTCGACTATGTCGAGGGATAACGTAAAAAAAATAAAAGCTGCGTGGGCGATGTAATAACGGTGCTTCGTCCTTCGAGCGACCTCGAAGGTTCCAATCAGTTCCGGAAGTAGTAACGTGTTCTGTACTGATTGTGCCAATAAAACCGAGAGAAGCATGTGGCTCTCGTCTCGTCACACTCGCAGTTCTCCCACCCTCGTCACTAGCGTTAGATTCTTACGATCGATCGAAAAGCTCGAAAAGCGCTTTTTTTGAGACGAAAATACGGACTGTTCGAGTCGCCTCGATTCTTTTGTGAGAGCAAACAGCTCGTATCTTTTTTTTTTTCCTTCTTTTTTTTTTCTTTTACACTCGCTCTTTTCACCAAAGACGTACGATAATAAAGCTCCAGGGAGAAACCTTTGACCTTTCTTTGATCTTGAAATAATTGTACGTATCGTTTCTTTTTTTGCAACGTTGAGAAAATTAAAGTACGGATCAAAGATCCATTCAAGTGATTAAACGACTCGAAAGAAGTAGCCTGGTAAAGACGAAGTAGACGATTATTAAAATAATCATTACGATTGTTATGATTTTTTATAACCAAGAAAATCGATGAATTCGAGTGAAAAAAACTAAAGAGATTAATTAGGCAAGAAAACTATTCCTGATTTCCTCGCTACACCACCGAGATCCTTTCTTTTTCTCTTTATCTCTTCCATTACCAGCATCCCTCGCTCGCGACTCTCACTTTTTCGTGTGCAGAGACAAACGCGTAGACGATTTTTACCCGCATATTCTCAAATTCTCGTGTCGTGTTCAATCACCGCGAAAAACTCGACGAGCTATTTGTTCTTCTTCTCTCTTTTCACACGCTCGATAATCGTTTGATCCTTTCATAAAAATAATTTTTCAAAATCGTATCGAAATCGAATTAATTATTTTTTATCTAATTCCGATTATAAACTTGCCTCGAAAAATTTCGCCTCGTATACGTAAAAATCTCGTGGCACTTTATAAAAGTCGAGAGTCCGGAAAACGAGCCCAAGATCCGTATAACAGTGAAAGAAAACGCGAAGCTCCCACCGTTCGTGGCATATGGCGTATATAGGCTCATATTTAAAGGATAGTTAAGTAGATGTTTCGTACGTGAGACGAATAATCGTAGCACGGTCCCTCGGAAACGTTTATGCCCACCATCTTTATGTAAGACACATATGTTGCAGCTATAGAAAATGTACCTATGTACGTTCGTATATAGGTATATAGATAAACGTGTGGATATCAGATAGCAAAAAGGAGGAGTGTGGTGAGGGAAGAGAGGGGTGGGGGGGGGGGGGGGAGATAGTTACACACACCAGCATCGTTTCACGAACGGGTTGCGTTTACCATAACGTTGTACAGTGTCTGTGCACGTTCGCGCGGCTCTGGCATACATAATATCGCATAAACCAGCATGTACAACTTATGTATAACGCTATAACGGTAAATGTAACATAAAGGATAAAAATGGTACAGTGGGGTAAAACGGACCATGCACCGAAATTCATAAAAATTTGTCACCGAGGCGTGAACTATTTTTGTGAAAAAAAGATATTCTTCGAAATGATCTTATTTTATTTCGAATATTAAGGGGAATTCGAATTTTTTATTCGAAAGGGGTGAAAATGGATTTTTTTTCCTGTTATCGAGTGTCGCAGCGTGCGAAAATGTTTCTACCCCTTTTGTTCCATTTTGTCGGCATGTACGTGGCGTATATTCGTGTGTTTCGTATATATATATATATATATATAGAACGATTTTTCTGTCTCTAGGGGTGAGTCCAGTGGGTATAGTTACTGCTATAGGCACACGAAACACGTATTCGCCTTGGTCATATTCGCTCTAACGCTCTCGATCTACTGTACATAACGCAGGAGGAACGGACCGGTAGGTATATATAATTTCTCGCGCATCCTGCCCTCCAGCGGCAGAGTTGCTTTTACGACGGGCTTTAGATTATACGTAGGAGATAACGCCCGTCTTGATATTCGAGAGATCGTAAGACCCGTGTTCCTTATATTGGATTATTTTTCATCCACGCGAGTGTCCTTTATTTTATTCCACTGAATTACGAAACAATCCCGATTCAGATTGAAAATAATTTGTTTTCTCTCTTTTCGTAAAATCTACGAATATATATCTATATATATATATATTTTCAACGATTTGATATTTTGTCTAAAATTACGAGAATGAAAAGAAGAAATAGGCGAGTAAACACCTCAGGTCGATGAACGGTCGTCGTATTTTTTTTTCAGCTCGCATCGTTCCGATCTTACGAACGGAGTAACGATATATTGTACGAGTTGTTTGCAATAAAGTCACGATGGACCTGCTTACATTACCGAGACTCTCTTTTTTCCTCCGGTTTTAACGTTAACACGAGAGTCTTCTAAGTGATTGGTCGTTCGCAGTAGAAATTCTCTTTACTGATCAGACGGATTGTAAACAATATAATCGAGAGAAAAGAAATCGTGTCGATGAAATAAATAATGAATTAAACATCGTATCGATATGCTCGTAGCTCGATTTAATAATAATGATAACAATGATAATAATAATGATAATAATAATATAGTTGCGAGTTCTAAGACACGAAGGGACGAAAATTGTCGTTATCGGCGATTGAACAGCGCACGACAGCTATATGAGCGGAAAACGAAGGAGCTCAGGCAAGAGCCAGAGGCGCTCGACTTTGGTATACGAGATCGGCGAGAGAGAGAGAGAGAGAGAGAGAGAGAGAGAGAGAGAGCGACAGAGCTCGAGGATTTGCGCTATGCGCGCTTCCGTGCTACACGGAGAACTATAGGAGATTGTGTGTGCGGTAAAGCGCGCTTCGGCCATACCCAGAGAGGACGCGAGAGCTCAGAAAGCCTTGGGTGATCCCTTTATCGCTAACGCCCTCACTGTACCCAAGGTGGATTACCCACCGAGCGAAATCCTGACCGTTATCAATAATGCTGTCGCCTTCTCTCGGTCTTGTGCTTTCTCTCGACTGTACATATATACACATCTATATATATATATATATATATATATATGTATATAGGTAATTCGTCAAGCCAATCGTATTCAATTTCCGGCATTATGTATAGCAAGAGAAACATTTCACGACGATCGAACCTCCGAAATATTAATATCGAGAAATCGAACAAAGATCGAAATAAATTTATTAAATCGATTTCTCGATCGTTTCGTCGATTATGTTCTCAAGAGTATTAATTATTTTAATGCCTCGTTTGAAAATAATTCAGCAAAGATAAATAGATCGGGATGAAAATATCGTTAGAAAGTTCGAACGATAGAATTTCGATCTTCGGTCAGTAGATAAGGTAAGTGAGTGGTCAGACCGGCTGGATCAAGTTTCTAAGCGTATACAACGTAACAAGGATCGGGTGAGATTTCAGTGGTTCGTCCGTTCTCTCGTCGCGTCGAGAGGAGCGAGAGTCGTACGTTGAAATCGCTAGGTCAGCTGCAACGTAATACCTTACAAGCCCTTCGCTCGTCTTCCATAATATATACATAGGTACGTTTTAGTGGTGGACCTGTTCAAGTTTCGTACGCTCGCCTCCGGGGGCACGTTTTGCACAGGACGTTTCTTTCCCTCGGTCACCGACTCGAGCGTAGAAAGAATAAATAATAATAAAAAGAAGTAAGCGAGGGTTGCGAGGAGGATGAGTGAAGTTAGGGGGTTGGAAAAAATACAAGCCCAGAAAAGCGGGGTAAAAGGAAAAACAAAGAAAAAGGTGGGGGATGGAAGAGTTGGTCCGTACTAACGAGGGGACAATAACGAGCTTGAAACGTGGACCGAGAAGATGAAGAGATCGAGGTTACGGAAAACCCTCGCGAGGGTAGCCGCCGATAGGAGAAAAAAAACACACACACACACATACAAAAAAGGAAAAAGGATCGGGGCCAAAAGGAAGCACGAAGCGGCGTGTAAGAGTTCGCTCGCGTCGCGACGTCGAGTCAAATAGATTTGTTGGTAGAACAGAGGTAAGAGCGAAAGAAAGAAAGACGAAAAAAAAAAGAAATCTCGCGTTCACCGGAGTCGAAGGATTTCTGGTCGGGTTGAGGATAAAAAAGCTCGCGCTCGCCCACCTTTGCGAGAGTTCAGCGATGCGTGCGCGACGCCAGCTCGGCTCGTCTCGTTCGCGAATGGACTACAACGTGTTCCACGTAGTCAATTCCGTCTTTGAGGATGTCGCGACGAAAACTAGGAAATCGAGGAAAAAAAGGACCTCGAGTCCAAAAACTTTTGAAACTGTGAAATATCACTCAGTTTTTCGACAAAAGAAAATCGTTTTACGATCGATTTAACGAAACTTTTTCATCACGATCGAAACGAACGTCGATCGATCGTTCTTCTGATTTTTCAACGTGAAATTTTTCGAGCGAATTTCTTTAGTGAAATTTCATATCTCGTCACGACACAATGGCTTATAACTCTCGTCAACGAAGCGTCCAGCTTCAACGTACAACGGGTATTCGAAAAATGCCAGAGGAAGAAAAAAGGAAGGTAACAGATGGCAGTGTTCTAAAACGGTAGGGTTATTTTACTATATATGCGTAGGTATGAAACGCCTCTAGGCAATGACGACAGCAGCCATTCGTAAGAGTGGTTTTCGAAGCCATTTCCACACATTCTCTCGCATTCTGTTCTCTCGACGTGTATATAGAGGGCGGATGCTCCGCAAAATTTTACGGTCGCTGTTCGCGAAGGGAGAGTTAAAAGAGAACGTCATTCAAATACATGCACATATATATATATATATATATATATTAATATTATATACATATATAATTTTAAAAGTCTCGTTTATACGTATAGGCGCGTATGAAAGGGCGCGTGCTTTTTTGTTTACATACGAAAATAAAAAATCTGTGGATATGTATGTATACGACACACGTGCATCGTCATCCATGAAACTCGTTGCACCCCTTACGCTCGTCCACATCGTGCTTTATGTTACCCAGTCTCGTCTACTTCCGTTTCCGTGAGCTCTCGTAGCCACGAGCGCAAGCTCAGTTAGTCCATACGTCATTTCCAGACAGGCCTGGAGCTAGAGAGCCGGCAGAAAATCTCTCTCTCTCTCTCTATGTCTCTTTCTCTCTCTCTTTCTCTCTCAGTCCTTCATTCGTTGATCGGATCGACGAAATATAATATTAATAAGAAATAATAAACGGACGATTCTTGAAGGGTAGGATGGTAGGGCTGGTCTGGAAGTACACACGTACGGGGCTATCAGGAGGCAGGATAAACAATAATTTATCGACATCGGACGGTGGCAGCGAAGGAGAAGAATGAAGAAGGAGGTTAAGGGTGGAAAGGTTCGAGGGAGAAAAATACGCACGCATATAAACGCAGACGTACAGAAGGGGGGGAAGAAAATTATTTTCTGTTTATAAAGGGCGATCTCTTGTTTCTCGACGGGCGAGGGTAAAATCAGAGACGTGGGCAACGTACGAAGGAAACGAAAGAGAGAGAGAGAGAGAGAGACGAAAGATGGATGTGACGGTGGAGCGATGAAAAGTGAAATAAGTAAAGCATAAAAGGAAGCAGAAAAAGTAGTTTTGGCGATAGTCGTGTAAGTTTCTCCAACTACCTCGTGCTCTCTGTCTTCGAGCACGTTCGCGCGTTTTGGCCAAGGTGTGCGAGAACTACAGTGAATATTAATATATATATATATATCGATAGGGGGGGTGAGAGTGGATGGTCGTCGGTTGGCCCGCATCCAATTTCGGTCGTTCCGGTTTTCCGTGTTCGCGCCCGACATTCACGCGACGTATAGAACAGTACGAGAAAGAAAATAAGTTCGTAGTAAACGAGTTTTGAAAATTTGTTAAGCGATATTTTGACTTTCGAACTTTATCGCAAAAAAAAAAAAAAAAATGAAAAATTTCGAATTTTGTTTCCACGCACCGATCAAAATAGTATTAAGATATTATTCGATAATCAAGTAATTGCAGCGATGTATAATTCTTTCTTAATATCTAATTTTTATTATTTCGATTTATCGAAATTTCATGAATAATCCAACGAAATAATCGTCGCGCGTTAAATAAATTGTTTCTCAGTTGGGAAAATGTATACGATACTCGTGGAAAATCTCGTTAGCATCGAGCGCTTGTGAATAATCGTCGACTGCTAAAACCCTCGTACGTATTGATACGAAATTGAAAAAGTATCGTGCTTCCAACCCCTCGAGATCGAAAACAAAGCGTCCACAACCAAGCCCCTCCTTCCCTGTACGTACGAATTTACCCCGTTGGAAAATCGTCGTTAAAATGTTCGTTAATGAGAACGAATATTTTCCTCATTGTCCCCTATTTTCAATTTCATTTCTCCCACCCCTTGATCAAATAAATCGAGCACGATGAGGCGCGAAATACAGCCAAACGGCGGTACATGTAAAATGTTTATACGTCGCGTATAATGAACTTTGTCGAACGGTTGGCCCGCGGGAAAATTTGTTCGTTTAAAATGCATGCCTTCTCCCTCGCCCATTCCCCTCCATCCCCCACCGCACCCTTAAATCGGTCAGCGATTGAAAATGTCCGATATACGCGGAGGAATGAACGTACGAGCGAGGGTGAAAGGGAGAGAGGGAGGGTCGAGACGCATCAAGGGGTGCGTTGGTGCGAAATCTGCTCTACCTCGATACTATAATGGTGGTTGTATGGCGAGAGTCTGGATTGCGGTGAATAGTTGAATATAACGCATTGTCACGTCACCGCACGGTGTTACTTCGACTCAACCCTCGGCGAGCCTCGCGCGCGCACGCACACACACACACACACACACACAATGCTTCGGTTCCGATGATCCAACATTCGCTCTCTCCCTACCCCCACCTCCTTCGTGCATATCGAGATCGAATCGGTTCGCCAAAACGATTATCGACAAAAGACATTGTTGGCCGACTAATTGGATCGACCACAACCCGTTCGTACGGTACGTTCGTATTTCCCTGTGTGCACACTGGAAACGTTAAGTATATATATATATATATATATATATATATGTGCGTGTACAAAAGAACGTTGACGAAACGTATGTGGAATACGCGCTAGTTCTGAAGGGAACAGATCGTCGCGAGTAATCGATATACTCCACGTTGAAAGAGGACTCGAGGGTACAAAGGGAAGCGAGAGCTAACTGTAAAGTTTTACTCTGAATTTTCGATGAGTGATCGAACATTGAATACTACGTTGCAAATATATGTATATATGTGTGTCTGTGTGTGTGTGTGTGAATAGAGTGGAGACAACTAATGGCTGTCATAACGATTCTTGCGCCAAGTCGCGATGCGAATTCTCGTCGAGCCAAATTACGCGGTCGAGCACACGAAAATCCGAGAGTGGAAAGAGACAGCGTGATGGAGAAGACAGTCGTCGAAACAGACGGAAAATCGAAGAAGATTTTGATTTTCTTTTTCCAAAAGTTCAAACGGGATTAAATTGAAAAACAAAATTGTATATATTATTTGATTTTTTTTTTGAGAATTTTTTGTTCCTTGATTTCGCGAAAGGAAAGTCTTGTACGAGTACGAGAACAAGATGGCGTGATCTCTTCGGCAGTCTCGAATGTCGCTGTACCAATCGAAGAAGCCTTGTGCCAATTTTCTAGGCCGGTTTCGGATTCGAGCGAAGGGCGTTCTCGGTTTAGAGAACTCTCGGGGATGAAACTCGTCTGTGTAAAAGTAAAAGTAAAAAATGAAAAAAGAAAAAGAAAACAACATACGCTATATAACAACGGTTAAGAAAACAGCGCCCTTCGCACTTTTCCGAGTGACTTCATAATTTTCCATCTCGCTCTCGTATATACGACCTATAACTATATAGATATTATTCACGCCGTGTCGTACCGGGAGCGACGGACACGTAATTGTGAATATTTTTGCCACATCTGCGCTGTCGCTCAAGACGATGGCGAGGATCCAATTGTTCCTCATCCCTCTACTGGCCGTGCCGACGGCAATGGCTGCCTTAATACACACAGCTTTATACGTATTACACGTATATACAGCGACATCGTCTTCGACTCGCTGTGTCCGCAAGCTCTTTTCCAACTCCGTAACTCCACCGAGAAAGAGAGAGAGAGAGAGGGAGAAAAAGAGAGCGAGAGCACAAGCGGCTCAGCCACGGTATCAAATTTATTGGATTACGTTGGACCTATTGTCGTTTCAGCTTGGGGAAAATTTCTCAACTTCGGTGCAACGGCAGCACCGAAGCAATAATATACGTTTTATATCTACAAGGAGTCGAGCTGTGTTTCCCAGCTTTTTCAGTAGACACATACATACACACGTACATACACACATATATATATATATATATATATAATAGTCTAATGTATATAGATATATACATTATAGTTTTCTTTATATAGTTCCGTTGTCGATGTACTTAAGATAGATAGATAGAGATAGAGAGAGAGAGAGAGAGAGAAAGAGAGAGAGGGGGAGGGAGCAAACGATAGATATCGATACTGACGAGAACGACGTAATAATAAAGCTTTCCCGATGTCGTATCATCGGGGATGGGAACTCATAAATTTTTTGTTCCTCTGGGTTTCTTTTTTGTTTTTGTTTTTTTTTTTTCATTGTTTCTTTGCTCTATCGATTTCTATTACAACAGTACTTTCGTCTCTTCGCCTATATTACTAGAATCCATAATAAAACGAGAGATAACATCGATGACGTTCCGTCTTAATCTCACGTTTTTTTTTTATCAAGATATAAATTTTATTCTGGGTTTCACTAAATGAGAACGATATGCATATGATATGAGATTTGTACGATGTGGACGAGGACGGAAAATCAGCACTGGAACGAGATTGATAACGCTCCCGCGTGTTACCTGCCCCCCTCTTCACCCCTCGACCCTCTTTACCACGGTCTTTTGTCTCTCATCGTCACGTGCAGCAACGGAGCAAAGAAAAAATCGCTCGTTTTGTGGAACACCGGGAGAGATAGAGACGGAGAAAGAGAGCTCGATCATCATATCGCTCCAAGAACTAGCGCAGACTTTCTTGCAACGGAGCGGAAAAAAATTGAGGCCATCCTTTACAGGTTTTTCCAACAAATCTCCACTCTCCTACTCGGGACATCGTTTTCGTCGTTGTTTTTCTTTTTTTTCGTTTTCCTCTAGTCCTTCGAACCGGAAAAGCGAAGTTATCATTTTTACGTGCGCGTATATTTCATTTCCTCGAACACGACGTAACGCTCTCGCGCATAAATATTTTCGCGAATTTTTCGCTACGCAAGAGAAGGAATTCATGTTTTTATTATTATTTTATTTAGTTATTTTTTTTTTTGACAGACGCCATGACTTTTTCCGAGATTTTGGCTTTGAACCGAACAAAATCCTGGGAATTATAAATAAAATAACTTCGGTTTCCCGAGGGCAGGAACAAAAAATTCTCCGAATGAAAATTGAATGCTCGTATAGAGGTACGGCCGATTACGCGCGTGGACGAGAAAGAAAAAACATCAATACGAATTTCTTCGCGCGTAAACCGTGGAAAAATAAATTTGAAAAATTCGCGCGTTTCCACGTAGTACGAAGCATAGGGTTTATTTTCGCAATTTCATTCCTTTGAAATCTCACTTTTCCATCGGTCATTCCTCGAATATGAATTCAATCTCGAATCTCCCTCCCATACCATACAATTTCAATCCTCTTCAATAAACAAAGAAAACAAAAACCAAACAAAATTATCGCATCGTATCTTTTACAAAAATTCGAACGAATAATTTATCGACAAAATAACAAAGAAAATCGATTATTCCTCTTTCTCTCCCTCACCACCCCCGTCACGAATTCCGTAGAATAAAGAAACGGAAGACTCAACAGGAAAAATTCTATTAGCCCCGTCTACGTACGTTTCGCCGTGCCACGAGGTCACACACAAACACGCGCACACACACACAGACACTGTACTATATCTATGTTTATAAAAACGAAGTACGTCGAGTCACGTACATCGCGGGGTGCACGTGAAGCTCGACGGTAAAATACCACGAGACTGAACTTTCTCAACGTGATAGCTGGGTTAGCGGAATGTACTACGAGGAGAATTGTACACGAGACTTCTCGATTCCTCGTTTAAGCCGGTTAGTTAGCCGGATACAGGTGTACACATAAAGACATATATATGTATCTTTGCAAGGGTAGTTGGAAACGGGGGTGGGAGAGAGGGAGGGGTGGCACCTGCTGGTCTCGATACCGCGTTTGAAGCGCTAGACTTCCTGATAACGCTACGGGAGTGACTACGTGGAAACGGAGATAGTTCCGCAGGGGTTGTCGAGACGGGTGGAGAGATGGGGGTGGGGGTAGGTGAGTGGGTGGAGAATGGATAAAGTAGGTGGGTATATCTCAGGGTCGGTCGGTGGATACAACTAACGGAGACAAACTGTGTGTTTGCCCCTTCATTACCCCCGAGTAAATACCGACCGGTTTTAATTACAACCCCTCCCCTTTTACTTCACCCCTCTACACCGCCCCCGCCACCCCTACATTTTCTCACGCTATAGCAACGTCGCGTCCTTCCTATGTACATAGCTACGTATATATATATATATATATATATATATATATATATATATATACATATATATAGAGTGTGTATATATATATATATATAGATGTATATAGGAAGCTCGGCGACCAGGGTATGTCTCTTGCCGCTTGTTATTTACTTGTACCGGAGCTCTTCGTCCCGTGTACGAAGGGCGATCTAACTTTCCTGCGGGCGGTTTAAGCGCACGGGGTTGGTCCACAAAACCACCGCCGGTAGACGCGATATCCCCCTGGACGGTCTGTATTTATGCGCTCTCCGATTTCTCTATGGCGCTATTTTTTGTTCTTTTTTTATTCCTTCCTCAACGAGATTTAATCGTTACGTCGAGTCGAAGACTGTCACGTGGTACGAGTTTAAAATCGACGATTTTTGACAGAGCGGTTGAAAAAGTAGTTTAATTATTTTTGAGTTTCAGTTTTTAATACGAGAGTGGTATTTTGGCGAAGGTCGCGTGGGTGAAAATAAGGGTTCGAAATGATCGTATAATAGGGAGTTTTTACGAGCGGGGTTGTAGCACGGGGCGAAGAAAGGATGAGTGGAAAAACAATATACAGGGAAGTAAAATAAAAATAGTATCTCGTCGTTACAGCCAAGGGGACATTTCGTTCTTGTTTATCGCGGACAACTGCGCTTAATCAGTCGAGCTCCTCTTTAAACTACGATTCGCTCGACGCACGATACTTTGCGCACTTTTACTTTTATTGTTTATAAATATAGATATATATATATATATGCGACTCGAGGATTTATCTCGCCAGGGAGAAACTACTAGTCGCTAGAAACTCCGTTTCTCTCGCTTCGTTCACCTTTTTTCCCCAACCACCCCATGAAACACCCTCAATTTTTCACCCAACTACGGTAGGTACTCTCACTCGCGTGCTTTATATCCCTAGCGTTTCCATCAACTCGCGAACAATCGAAAGAAAAAAATCATTCTTAAATCGTTCGATAATTCTTGTTTTTTTTTTCTTTTTTATTTTCTTTTCCTGTCTTGCACAAGTTTTTTATATCGATCGTGAATATCGATGATACGATATCTCGTGTACGATCAATCGTATGGTTAGTTTAGTGCCTGGAGATATATGACATTTTTGTTTTGTTCCCGTTTTCGACGAGCGGCGGGAGAAAAATATGAGAAATAATAACAAACGGATATTCGATACACAAGGTACCTATCTATAAAGGGTTTGAGCTTGGGTTTCACTCGTTACACCGTTCATTCATTGATACGAAAAAAATGGATTTATTGTACGTTATATATATATATATATATATGTATGTAAAGTTATATGTGCAACGTAGGAACCGGGAAAAAGGATTTTTGCCAATAATACATGGAAGCTCTCGCCGAGCTTCCTATTATAATGGAATCGGCTTTGGCAATGGCGACCAGGACTCATTGCGGATGTACATAGGAACCGAAAAGTCCGTAATAACCGTATGTGACCGATATATATGACATCGATAGAAAATCTTTAAGGTCCCTACAACTCGCTATGCCCTGACTAGGTTTTCTACTTTAGACATATATATATAATGTAGGTGGTGAGTCTTTCCGTTCATTTCTGGCCAACACTCGTGCCATGTCGTAAAACGAAGAAGCCGGTCGGAGAGAGAAGGAAAGAGTCGAGAGTCTCGAGGATTTATCGTTAAAAGTTTTACCAGCCTTGAGGAACGTTCGAGGATAGTGGTGGGGGTGGATCGGGGGGGGGGGGGGGGGGTTGAAAAAGTCGTACTCGCTGAGAGCAGAGAACGGGTCAGCATCAGGCACGGGGCTCGACGACCTTTTCTTCTTTCTTTCTTTCATTCGCCTCGTTCGCTTTTTCTCTCGTATTCCCTCGACTCACCCTTATTTCATTTTATTTAGATATATTTGTTTATTGCGCGATTAAAAAAATTCAAACTCGCGTTCGACCGCTCGCCCCACGATTTTATTCCACGAAGAATTGAAATATTCTCAGAGGGTGAAATATTATTTGTTTTTGAAAAACAAAATAATAAAAAAATACAAAAATTAAATATTTTCAAGTAAAACCCGTTATTTAAATATTATTTTTGGATTTTGCATTGGACCGATTCGTAAGTCCGTTATATTTGACCATCGAGCTGGAAGAGTACCGAGGGATAATTTGTCCAAGAGGACTTTTTTCCGGTGGTTGGCGAAAAAAAAGGGACGAATAAAATATTGAAGAGGGCTAAACGTTGGGGGAGTGAGAAAGACAGAGAAAGAGAGAGAGAGAGATGGAAGGCGAATTACGAGTAACATCGAGGGTGCAGCCGGCGTTCTCCCATTATCGCAAAGCTGACGCTCTGTCTATCTGTCCCGTTTTCTCGTTTCCGCGACGAATATCTCGAAACGTCCGTCCGCCTGTCACTTACCACTCGGAGAAATAATATTTCTCCGGGATACAGGGTGCGCGAGCTTTAAGGAACTGTGAAAGGTGAGGGAAAAAAAGGAGAAGAAGGAGCAGCGAGAGTGCTCCCGTATAAGAGAAGAAAGAAAATGTCGCGATGAGAGGAAAGAGTCCTCCTCCTCCTCCTACTCGCATCTCTTTTACGGAAAACAGACTCGCGATATAGACTCGAGGGGACGTTTTTCTCTCGGATATCTTGCCCTTTCCTCGTCTCTCGGTTCGTTCGGTAACGGACGACTTAATACGCTCCGCGTATATATCGTCTCGAGTCTGTGGCCTCGTACGACACGGATGAAAGGCCTGTCCGAGCTAAATGTCTCGCTTTTATCGTTTCTCGAAAATAAAAAAAAACAAGTAGGAAATTGAGAGTTTCCGAGGGTGACGTTTTTTTTCCACGAGAAAATCATTATTAACAATTTATCAAACGTCGAAAGAAACTACGACATCAGCTTTAAATATAACAAAGTACCGTGCTCTTTTCTTTTTTTTTGTCAAAGTCCATTTCTCTTTAATTCACCGTGCTTCGATTTACAAAATAATTGATCGAGGATAAAATTGGGTGTTCGTATTTCGGGATTGTTTCGTGAATTAATCCCTCGAGTCGTTTCAAGATCATTAAATACCGATGTAATTGCAAATTAGAGCGATACTTTCGATAAAACATTGTCAATTAACGCACCTACCTCTACAAAAAAGTAATTATCCCCTAAAGAATAATTTTCTCGTTTCTCTCGACTAAATCGCAAAGTCGCGAATTATAAAACGGATTTTTGATCGCGTCTTGATCCCTGGTTCGTATTACGTTCACCCGATACGCTCGTGTCTTATAGCGAATCGAATTGGATTCACCGAGAGATGGGTGTGCGTTAAGGGAATTTGCGCGGACTAGAGTAAACATTACGAAAGGGGTGGGACACACGGTTGGAGTCGAGAGAGCGTAGTGGAAACCCGAAACCTCGGTAAGCGGTTATTTCTATCGAGGGTGTGTTTCTCCTGTCTCGTGCAACCCCTCGCGGTTAGTGGTGCCATAGTGGGACCTTTTCATCCCTCTCTCTCTTTCTCTGCCTTCGTCACTCACGCATTAACGTGTACGCGTACGTGAATTTTTGTTCTCTCTCTCTCTCTCTCCCTCTCTCTCTCTCTCTCTGTCTCCCTCTCCCTCTCTCTCTCTCTCTCTCTCTCTCTCATGAACTAAAGGTTCTCTTTCATGCAAAGAGAGAGAAAGAGAAAGAGAGAGAGAGAGAGAAACTCGTCGGTCCTTTTTATTTTCACCAGCGTCTGGCAGGATGGATCCTCCCTGGCGGTGTGCACGAGTGTCAGACTGAATAATACATGTCTGTTGCAGAGAGTATACGACCCGACACGGGCCACATCGTGTTCCTCCTATACGTACGAGAACTGTCCTCGCTTCTCCAACTCCCTCTCGACAACTCGTCCTTTCTGTCGCTTTCCCTCTTCATCCCTATTATATATATATATATATATATACGTATATAAAGCTTCGTTTCTGTACTTTCATGTATGCACATGTCCTCCGGAAAATACGCGCGTCGACGATCCACGAGTTACCGAATCCTCGCGACCTTTTATTTGCATCTCTTTTACGTAAACGGCCGCGCATCGTCTACCCCTAATCCGTCCTTAAAAAATTCGCTCGTCCTTTTACGTGAAAGCAAAAAGTTCAAAAACATCGATCGAGCATCGAGTTTGTTAATTAATCCAACGACGATCGTCGTAACGTAAAAACCGATACGATACAATTTACAAAATATCTTTCTTTTTATATTACGTCGTTTATGAAAAAAAAAACAAAAAACAAACAACAATACCAACAGAATTGAAAGTTCGACTATCTCGTGAGAATCTTGAGTGCCGTTGCGCGAACACGATCTCGTGAAATTGATGCAAAAGTTTCCGGCGTCAAATAAATTCGAGAGCTTATTCGTGTCTCGTCATCGTAGTTTCTGATTTCATCCCCCCGCCCCTCCCTCTCGCCCCGTCCCGCTAGATTTTCGTGTCTCGTGAAACTCTCTTTCTCTCACAACGCTCTCCTCCTCTCTTTTTCTATTTCTATATATATATATATATGTGTGCATATAATATTCACGTATAGCAACGCCGTGTGGTGTACGACATCTCGTTCGCTCTAGCGCATAAAGCCGGAGGGTTTGAAAAGAGGACGCGAAGCGAAAGCGAGAGGACGAGAGAGAGAGAGAGAAAGAGAGAGAAAGAGAACGAATTGCAGTCACGAAACGGTTGAAGCGGTGCACCGTCGCTTCAATTGCTTCGAGCGCTTTGTAGCGAGATTGGGAACGCACTTTGTGCCGCGCTCTGCTCTGCTCTGCTCTCTCCTCTCTCCTCTCTCTCTCACTCTCTCTTTCTTTCTTTCTCTCTCTCTCTCTCTCTTTCTCTCGCTTTCCTTTCGTACTCCTGCGTCGCTTGCATCTCACTTTTTTTTACTCTAACGTTCTCTGGCTGTTGCTGATGCTGCCGGTGGGTGTGCAGTTTTGTCGAGAGGGAGGGAGGGCGGGCTTGGGACGAGGACAGGGGAGAGGGGTGAGAGCAGTAGCGTCAGCGATGAGAACCGACGAAAACACGAACGACGACGTCGACGACGACGACGACGAAAACGGAGAGAACGTCGTCGTACAGGAAACGAGAAACTCCGACGATGCTCTCTCGTGTACAACGTGTAGACAAACCGTGAGAACGTGACAGAGAGGGAGAATACGTTCCGCGTGTGTGTCCCGTTCTATTTTCCTTTCGCGATGTTTCGACCATTTCTCTCTCTCTCTCTTTCTCTCTCTAGGTTTTCTCTCTCGATTTTCTCTCTACCTCTCGCTCGACCGTACATTACGAAAATCTTTTCGCCTCGCGTCTATCACGAGAGAGACTCTGGCTTCGCTTCAAGGTCGTCGAATTTATCGAGGCGAAGCTTCAAGCTTTTAAAGAGATATAGTCGAGACGTGCGGCGGTGTACCGTGCATTTAAAAAAAAAACATATATATATATATATAGTCGCGCGCACACGTAAACACGCGTATACGCGTACAATTCACTTTTGATTTATGTTTCCGACGGAATTTTCGTGTTTTCATTTTTGTCGGACGAGAAAATGTTCTAATGAGCGATAAATCTTTTTCTGTTTTCTATTTTATCACGAGATGAATTCTTCGGGTCTCGCGGTTTTATTTTACGAATCGCTGTTTCGGCGGAAAACAATTATATTATAAATAAGAATAAAAAATATATCCGGTTTTAATTAAAAATACAAAATAATAAAAACGTTTTTTTTTTCAAATGCACTCGATTAACGTAACTATGTTTTTAGGTCTTACTCGCGTCGCGACATCGAGTGCGATCGGCCCGGAAGTCCATCCGACGTTACGTGTACGTTACGCAAACTGGAGAAAAAGAAATTCGAACAAGAATGCGAAAAGGAAAAGAAGGAATAAAACGAAAAAACAGGGCGAGGGGCGAAAAAATTGAAAAAGTTTTGCGGGCATGCGAGATACGTTTCGTTAGACTCACCGTTCTCCCGATGGGCAAACCCTCTCGGCGTCGGCCGCCTCGTCCTCGACGTACCGGTCCTCTCTAGCGGTGGTCGCTGAAAATTCCGTAACAAAGTTAGCCGTGGCGCTATGAATAAATTTTCGGAGAGAAACACAATAAAGTAAGAGCGAGAGAGACAGAGAGAGAGAGAGATTACACGGCACCTCGTAAAACAAACTCCAATATATATCTCTCGTCACGAGAACGTGGAATGTTACAAAATCGCAATCACGCGATGTCCATACGATTTCACGTAAAAAAAAGCGATGTTAATTTCCGATTTAACCGATCGAAAATACAAAAATCCATTCTCGTTAAAAAACAAAAAAGTTATAAATATTATAACGACAATTATTCATCGTTAAATTGAATAATTATTTACCGTCGAAAAATTCTACTTCCGTCGCGATGAAACTCGATTTTTCGTCCTATATGACGTAAACCATGAGTCAAAAATGACGAAAAAAAATGTGTCGAAAGAATTCGTGTTTCGAGGTGAAATCCTAAGATGAGAAAAAGCCGAGCGGTCGACGTACGATGTATTATGTGCATCGATATACGCGAATAACACGAACGAAAGCCGTCACTCGGGTACAACGAGGGGAGCGACGAAAGTCGAGATCAGACTTACGCGATGGTGCGAGGACGTGTCTTGAGACGAATCAAATTTCGGGATAACTTGGTCGCGACCCTCTCGTTTCTCTTTCTCTCGTCGTGGAACGACGAGATCGATTCTCGAGTTGCAGGCGTCTCGAGTCCCGTCATCGTCGATGTCGTACGGTCGACACTTGCAATTCCTAACGCGCATACACACAAACACACACACACACACACACACACACACACATATATATATATATATATATATATATATATATATATATATATATATGTGTACTGTCTCAGGCTGATGCGAACGCACACACTGTAAATAATAATACACAGGATGATGCCTTGAGGAAACGACGAGAGAGCGAGTCACGCAAATATATATATATATATATATATACCATACATATGGTATAATATACATATGTAGATACGAGGGTAGAGGAAGCTAGGCGCGAGAGCGACGTAATTTGCAATCTACGCAACCCGCGACAAAGCACACGAGAGTGCGAGCTCGAATAACTTTCCTGGTGAATGGGTACGTGGTAGTTTCGTCGACGTATAACGTCGACGTTATTGAGCTTTCGCACGTTTCCATATATACGGAGAAACGTATCAGGTATTTACAGTGGCTCATCGTATATATATATATATATATATATATATATAAAAGTAGAGATGTATAGTTAGAGAGAATATCGAGGGATGTAGCTCGGCACGTGGTTCCAACGTCATTCCATCGATTCTCAGTCTCTCGGCTCAACAACTTGAATACCAACATCGAAACTCACCCGTAATTGGCAACAATTCTGATAACAAAATGCACGACGGGAAAACTGAAACGTCGAATTAATTTGCCGATCGTACAATGAAAGGACGAGTCTCGAATATCGCGATTTTCCTTTGTTTTTTCTTTCGTTTTCGAACAAAAAAAATAAATAAAAAAACACACAAAAATTGTGCATAGAACTTGTACTTTTTTTCATCTTTTAGAATAATCAGCAAACATCAATATAAAAATCCCCCAATATTATGAAAAAAATATCCGTCACTCGAAATTTCTACGTTTTATCATCCTAACGGTAAATTTAATTTATCGCCGATTTATTCATCGTAGCTTAATTGTTTGCCATTAAATAAAATATTATGTCATATTTTATGCACTCGACGAGACGTAAGCTTCGCAAACAGCCGGATCAATATTACGTAGCGACGATATACTCGTGTGTTACACACATGGTGGAGAGTAACGCGCGAGCAACCAGAAGAGCAGAGGGGCGGGGTGGAGGGGGAGGAGAGGGTTTTGTCAAACACGTTTCGCGCGAGCTCGAATTTTGTGCACTCTCGTAAAGGTTCGTTAAATATTTCGCGGAGTTTAGCCGAGTTCGCGAGATGGAAATAACAAAAATATACGTATATATAAATATATATATATATATATATATATATCATCAACTCGACGAGTCAATAATGGGCCCAAGCTGCGTCAGGACGAATGCGACCTGATGTATGCGCGCGACACGTCAGCAGGTCGAAAAAATTATCCATACGGGCAACCGTGATGAGCTTTAACGTTAGATCGAAATATGCGAAATGAAAAATGAGGGAAATGGCTGCCCTGGACGCGATCTCGCGATATAAATATATATATATATATATCATCAACTCGACGAGTCAATAATGGGCCCAAGCTGCGTCAGGACGAATGCAACCTGATGTATGCGCGCGTCACGTCAGCAGGTCGAAAAAATTATCCATACGGGAAACCGTGATGAGCTTTAACGTTAGATCGAAATATGCGAAATGAAAAATGAGGGAAATGGCTGCCCTGGACGCGATCTCGCGAAATAAATATATATATATATATCTCATCATCTCGACGAGCCAATAATGGGCCCAGGCTGCGTCAGGACGAATGCAACCTGATTTATGCGCGCGACACGTCAGCAGGTCGAAAAAATTATCCATACGGGCAACCTTGATGAGCTTTAACGTTCATACGCGAAATGAAAAATGAGGGAAATGGCTGCCCTGGACGCGATCTCATATATGTATATATATATATATATATATATATATATATGTGTGAGTTCTGTGGGTGTTGGAAGGAAACGCGAAAATTTTATGGAAAGAGCGAGCGAGGGTTGAGGGGGATGAAGAAAGTGTGCACGAAACGTGACCCCACCGAGACTTCATAAATCTCGCGTCAATATCATCGCGAACACGTGCAGACGGCACGCGCGTGGCCCTTGTTTCCAGCACGCCCTCGCTCGCCTCGCTCGATCTTTTCTTCCGTCGCGCTTTCGTCAGTTCATTCCTGTCGTTTTCGTTTTCCTTCTTTTTTTCTTTCCTCTCTTTTTTTTCGTCCCTTCAACTTTCTCGCATTCGCGAAGAAATGGAAACAACGCGCGGTTGCCTACGTAAAAACCTTTTTTATGCTTTTTTGTTTGTTTGTTTGTCTTTCGTTTTAGGAAATATACTTGAAAAGATTTTCAAAGCATGGTTTTTTTGTTAATATATTTGATACGAAAAATTGTATAATTGGGGAAGATTTTTTAATAACGAGTGAGAAATTTTCGAGTTCGATCGAACGAAGGCGTTGCAATTTGGCAGAGATTTTTTTTGAAGGGGCTTCGGGTCGATCGGTCTAGACGCTAACGAGAATTTCGAGAAGTTGTCCCGGTTGGGTCCAGATAGTTCGCCGCGATGGATATATAGCGACTCGAGGACAGGTGAGTTGTGTGATTTACCGATTCTCGAATACCACGTGCGAGTGAGAGACGGGACGCGAGGCTTCGCTCGCTTATATATCGGGGCAAGGCGTGAGTCAGAAAGCCGACGTTACCGAGACACGGAGAGAGAGAGAGAGAGAGAGACGAGAGAGAGAGAGAGAGAGAGAGAGAGAGAGAGAGAGAGAGAGAGAGAGAGAGAGAGAGAGAGAGAGAGAGAGAGAGAGAGAGAGAGAGAGGCCGACCTGATCTAAAATTAAAAGGCGACAGGTGGCTGTTTCACCGCCGGACGTTCTTGCCTCTCCTCCCACCTTTTTTCTTCTTCTTCTTCTTCTACCTTCCTTGTTTTATCTCGTTTTTCCGACGGAATCCAGCATGAGCCTACGCGTCGCGTGCCTCGACCATTTCGCGTCAGCGACGTATCTCACCCGACTACGCATTAATTACTCCCATTCGCGAAACTTCGCTAATTAACTCGGCGCGTGGCCGTACGAGAGTTCGCAGCTCGCGATTCGGCCCAATTCCAATCTTGGCGAAGTACAAAAAAAACTTGAAGCTAAAAAAATTTGATAAAAGAAAATTAAAAAAAAAAATATCCTCGGCGATGAAAAATCAATAATCGATCGAAGAATTTTATATGTTGAAAAATAATTTTCAATCACTCGGTTAATTAAAAATCGTTCTCGATTCGAGATTCGAATCGAATCTGTTGGTTCGCTTCTCGCGACGATGTACGTAGCCCAGAATTTTCCTCGATATGTTCGATTTTATATAAAAGACCGAATCGAGAATCGTACGAAGCCAAAAGTGGAGATGTTTAAGCTGATTCTCGAGGATCGTCGGGATTCGACGTAGCTCGCACGGTACCGAGGAAAATTATTGGACGCGCGAAAGAGCCGAGAGAGCCAGCGGGACACGTTGCGGTCGTCGATGTCGCTGGGCACGCCAGATGGGAGGACATCGTTTCGTCACACGGAAAGAGATCTCTCGTACGGTTGCGAGGAACGGTGGATAGATGTCGACGAATTCAGGATCGAAAATGCATATATATATATATATAGATGTGTGTGTGTGTGTGTGTGTGCACATATACACATGGGATTAGAAGAGACGTACGAGCAGTTCCACGTGAAATGTAACGTTTTTTGTCCAAGGTCACTTTTCGTTACCAATTTTATCGACGAAAATCGAAAACTAGATCGAGAGAACGGAAATAGAGTTTGAGAAAAATGTAAGGTACGAACTAGTTTTTCTAAACTTTGTTTTTTTCTATTTTTTTTTGTTTTTTTTCATTTGTTTTATTCGACCAATTTTGAAGCTCTCTGCAAAAACGTTCTCGGTACGGGGCTAAGAGAGCTTAGGTTCGCGTCCTCGAACGGACCATACGTAGGAAATTCTACAACGATGGCTCGTTGGCGTTCTGTAGCTCGCGTTTGGTCTCGCATGTAGCCAATCATTGGCGGATCCTCCCATTCAGTGTTTAATCGTCTCAGCATCCCGGAAGCTTCGCGGCCGGACGAGCCAATGCCCAGAATATACGTATACACGTTAATGTATATATATATATATATTGCTAGGAATAAATTCAGCGGAGAGTTTTAGCTCGTGTGCATCTGCACATGTGTGTGTGTGTGTGTGTGTGTGTGCGCGCGTGGTCAGGTACATTCGCGACAGACCATCCGGACAACCGCGCGGGAAGCTCGATACCCGGAGCTTTGCAAGTACAGCGTGGGCCGAAGAGTCGGAATACGCGCTCTCTCAAACCTCCCCCTTTACGATTGGCCCACATGGCGCAAAATTGCAATATTTTTTTATCACGCTCGTTACACGCAGCGTTTAATTCGACCGAATAGAAATATCAATATTTCTCATAGATTTTGGTCAATCCGAAAGAATAAACAAAAACGGTTTATTATGTTTATGAAAAAAAATGTGAAACTTTGTTTTTTTTTGTTGTTGAAAAAATGAAACTCGAAAGATTGTTCCGTGAATGTTTTCTCTTTGTGGAAATATTTTGTAACGAGGAGAACGTAATAACGAGAAATGAAGAGGAGGATGATAAAAGACTGGAAAAGAGTGAGAGATGTGTGGGAGGGAGGTGAAATATAAATAAATTAGGGAATAGGGAAAAAACTGCGAAGCAACGAATGAGAAAAATGATGTTAAGCTCTGGGAATATTGCAAATAGAACCGAGAAATAGGGGAGAGAAAGAGCTCTCTCTCTCTCTCTCTTTCTCTCCTGCTTAGAGGGGAAATATTGCCGTAGGGGGTTGAACGTTCTCTCGAGCTGATGTAACAAAGTGACGATACCGCGGGCAATTTTCGTCATTCGTAAGCGCTCGCGTACTCGACCACTTTTAATGGCACTCGCAAATCCCGTTACGTTGACGAGTGACATCGTTTACATTCGACCTTCTCTTGTCTCGAGATTCATCCCCGGATAAAAGTGTATGCGACTGACGATTACGAATGTACCGACAAAAGAGTGACAATTTTCAAAATATTATAGTCTCAAAGAATTTATCATCTCGATGATAAAAATCTAATCAATCATTGTTATCAAAATTATCAAGAATTATCAAATTCTTTCATTTTTCATTCACAATTTATTCTAGTTTTTATACCAAAAAACATAAAAACAAACAATAACATTTTTTACAAATACTTGACGTTAAACCTCAAACGAAAAATATTCGAAAACTCGTGAATTGTTTGGTCAACCCAATGCGCATCTATATCTGATATATACATATATATATATGTGATATACATATATACAGGTGATATAGCAAGATAGTCGTTTCACCGCGGGCTCTCGAAAGGAGACGCTCACTCGTCCAGATGTTACACTCTCTCGGTAACCGAGAAGCAGTTTGCATATTTAATTGCACCAAGAGCTTCGTCCCTCCTCCTACCCAGCCCTTACTTTAGTTCCACGTCCAAGAGACGCGCTTCGTACATAGCCGCCAGCATATCTACCACCATCCCTACCTCTCCCTCCCCTTCCTGGCCCTGACGCGAAGCGTTCTCTCTGTAGACGCCGATCCTCTTCTTCGTTAGTAGTTACATAACTGAGTGAAGGATTTTTTTTTCTCCTCGTACTTCTCCCTTCGTTCCACCTCGAGAGACTACCCGCCTCTCCATTGCGGTTCTTCTCTCCCTTGGGATTTTCGCGTTAGGAGTGAATACGAGGAGGGGTGGGAGAGGAGGCAGGGCGGATGTCGTTGTCGCGTTTTCCTGTACGTTCCGTTCTTCGTTCTACACCCTCGGGAATTCCATTTCGCGCCCCCGTTATTATTATTATCATTACTATTATTATTATCGTTATTATTATTATTATTATTATTATTACAAATTGTCGAGAGAATTTCAATGCGGTCTGGCGATAGGCCGAGGCAGGCAAGCTTGTGACAAGCTGGAATTCTGCTTCGCGTATTTTCAGTGCCGGGGATAAAGAAAACAAAAAAACGGGAAGACAATAAGAAATATGGTGATGGAAAATGAAATAGTGGAAAGATCAACTGGGTCACGGTTTTTTTTTCGTCTTCTTTTTTACGACTCTCGTAAGCTCGGAGTGAAAAGGACGCGTTATATGTTCGTCATATATTTCGTGCGAATATTCAATATATATATATATATAAAACTGCTTTACCCGTAAATCAGGTTTCGTTCGAGGATTACGTATTCTTTCTTTTATCGTAATTTTGCTTGTACGCGAACGATATAGGTACGCGGATCACCAGAAAACTTCATCACGGTGGATTCCTTCGATGCATTTCGAACACAGCGCTTATACAAATATGTCTATATATATATATATATATATATATATATATGTGTGTGTGTGTGTATATATATATAGTTCTTAGCCTCGGGGGAAGTTCGATATCATCCCGTTCTCGTTTTTAGCTTCGTAGGCAAGTGATCGAGGATATAGCAGGAAGCGCGGAGGAGAGAAAAAAGAGAAAACGTGCCATCCCGACCGAGAAACAACATTCGCCGAGAGCAGAGAGAGAGAGAGAGAGAGAAAGATATTCGCAGGGTAAGCATGAAAACCGAGCGATCTATGGGTAGGATGGAATCGTATATGAGAAACTCTCTCACATACATATATATATATATATATGTGTGTGTATACGTATATAACTGTGGAGCACAGAGAGTGTCGTGGAACGTCGGGCTGTCCGTCAATCTGTCCGTCCGTCCGAAAGGATGCGCGTTTTTCCCCGATCGTTTCGCTTACGTGGGCGAAAAACCCTTTCTCTCTCCACACACACACATATATATATATATATACATGTATATGCACACGGCCCTTCTCGACTGAATTTCCCTCGTGACCGTACATCACCCCGTGGATATCGCCAATCAATTCTCCTTTGGCTCTCTGTACTATCGTGCGCGCATAACCGACGAGCTTCTCCGCGTGAATCGTTTATATTCGTCCCGTTCGTGTATGCGTTCGTAGGTACGGGCGATAACAAATTTTGTTTAAACATTCGTATACGAATATCTGCTGGAACAATTTCTTGGAATAATAATTTTATGACTGTGCTTTTATCGAAATTTTTATTGTAAGTAGAATTTATAATAATTGGTATTATTATTATTATTATTATTATTGAAGAAATTTTATGAGATATTTTGTATATATATATATTTTCTTTTTGATACTCCGCGGTAATATCGCGCTCAATTACGTTCAATCTGACTCTGTTTCTTTGAAACTGCCCTAGATATATATATATATATATATATATATATATATATACGTGGATATGCATATACCACTCAACGAGAGTAGATACTCGTCGTTCTCTCTGTTACTGTCTCCCCTTCTCTTTCCCTCTCTGTCTCTCTTACCCCCATCCCTCGCTCGGATCCGCGGCTCTTCGGCCGCGGGCATCGGCCAATCTGGCATATCAATATTGAAGCTGCATCTCTATGCTCTCCGGGCTTATATTATATACGTATATATCCGTGTAGATATGAACGAACATATAACTAGATGCGACGCGAGCTCGCATCATCGAAAAGCTCGTTCCACCCATATGCTTTTCTTCTCCCTCTCTCGCTCTCACTGCGTCTCTCAGCCGCTCTTCTTTTCCCTACTCCACATCGCGGCTCTAACGCTGATGCGCAGTCTTCTCGTATCTCTTTACAAGATTCTTTTTTATTTCTACCGATATAGACTCGTGTCGACGGTAAACGTAAAAATAAGCATCGAGATATTCACGAAAAAAAAAAAAAAAAAAAATTTACAGCTCCGATGCATAAATCGAGATATCCTCATTTTCATACGAATCGATCGAAGAGAAAAAGAAAATTCGCGCGAATACGCGAAAATTTGCAAAAATTCGAATATAAAAAAAAGTTTCTCAAATTTTAAGAAATCATTAATTTTTTTACCGTTAATTAAATTTGACAAGATTGCTAAATTTTCGCATGAAAAATATATTTCTTATACATATATGTGTGAGAAAATAAAAAATCTAAGATAAATCTGTATATGTCTGTGTGTGTAGGTGTGCGATATATAAAAGCGCTCCGCCTTGCCGGCAAATGGGGTCAAGTTGATTTTATCTCCATCACGAGACGACGACCAAGCGCGATTCCGAGTGTAGTCGACGTTGTCGCAGATGGTAATAACCTCAAACCTCTCAGAGAGGACGAATGTAATTTATGTGGTCGATGCATTTTCATTGGGGTTTCCGACGAGCGAGAGAAGCCCCTGGAGGCAAACGCTCTCCTCGTGGTCGACTCTCTCGTACTCGCCCGAGTATAACACAGACACACACACACACACACACACACACATAAACTCAAGTCTACGTCGATTTCCCTCTTGCCGATTTCTCGCTGCATGACCACCGCGAATATCGAGCAAACGGGAGAAACGAGGGAAGCCAAGCGAAGGAGAGAGATAAGAAAACGGTCGGACACGAAGGTGCGCGCGAGAGCAACGGAGGAAGGAAAATGTCCAAGATGAATACTTGACTCGGTCAGTCGTGTACGGAATTTCCATATTTCCTGCCGAGGTCTCCTGTCGCGCGTCGTCTTTCTATTTTCTATATATATATATCTATGTATAATACACGAGCATACATATGCAACCAGGAGTCTCGACGCGCTGTACGACCCGAACGTGAATACCTGAGATACGACAAAGCCCGGAATTTTGTCGCGTCCTATATATATATATATATATATATATATATATTTCATCGCCAACGATGAAAACTTGTTCCCGTCACGTTTATTTCAATGATAAAAATGTAACCGCAACGTGGTAGGGATTTAACGAAAAAAAAAACAAAAAACAAAATTCTGTCGAAATCTCGGACGACGAGTTGGATCGTCGGTTTGCGCGACTCCGATGTAATTGTGAAATTAAACTAATACTTATGAACGACACGAGGTCGATGGAGTTAAGAAAAACAATGGGAAAAGAATCGGAGCGGGACCATTGCGGTCAGGAGTGGGGGAAGGGGCGGAGCGAAAGGACTCGTCTCGACGTTGGACTCGACCGTCTGATAACGCGTCGAGATTCGCTGAGCGACGTGGAAAATCACGTGACTTTAGCGAGAAGAACGGTAAAGCAGTCGGCGTGAATGAAAAGGCCCAGCGAGCGAAGCCACGTGGGGTGGGGATTGTGGGAGGGGAGATGGGCGGAGCGAAAGACTCGCGGCGATATTTCATACGTCGATGAGAGGCTCGCTTGGAAAATTGCCATAACTTACAAGAATTTCGAAAATTCGAACAACGCGACTAGCAATCCACGGTTCCAGGAAAGCACGTTCGATCTCAAGCGAATAATCAAATATCAATATAATGCTCCAACTCGACAAAAAATCCCTTTGTCCACATTTCAATAAACAATACCTATTAAATTCCACCCTCAATTTCATAAAAACTCCATTCAAAGCGTATCTAAACCGTGAATTTTGTCGAGTATAACGACGAAAATTAAACGAAAATATCGAAAATAACGAGTCAAAAGGTAGAGCCGTGAGAACGATTCGAAAACAGATGGGCGCTCGATGAACGTGCGCGATCGACGATTTTAGGATCAAAGGAATATACGGTAATTTAACGAAAATAAATTTCTAATTACGTGTACAGCGAGCGATATATACGCGTGGAAATTCGTTCGAACGATAATTAGGTACGAGCACAGAGAACGCGAACACGGAGATAAATCTCTACGGTGATCGAGGGGAATGCGCGTGTGCTTTCGGTGGACGGCCGATGATCATCGATCCGAACGATGCCGGAGGCGGTCTCTATCGGCGATTCCCGGAGGTACGAGAGACCCGATCGGACTCTCGAGCCTTGATCAATCGAAAACCGCACGTGTGCGTTACGAATAACGTAGTGGTGGGGGAAAAGAGCTCAAGGGTGGGGGAGGATATCATTATATTCTGTTCTCGAGTCGAACATATATCTACGAGTCGTGCAGCGCGACGTTGACCGTCGAAGCGTGACTTATAGGTAACGATAAGTCGATTGCCCTCGCTCTATGCGAGAGAACGAGAGGTGGGGGGGGAGGGGGAGGGACGATTCGTGATTGCGAGCGTGTAATGAGTTTTCGCGCTGGACCGAATTCGCGATGAAAGTAAGGCTCAGGGAGGAATGGAGGGTCGGTGGAGGGGGGATGAAAAAAGGAAAATTCTCACAGAGGGGTGAAAAGGGACATAATACATAATCCGAGAAAAGGAACGGGTTGAATATGTTCGGTTGGAGAATTAGGAAAATAAAATAAAAGAAAAAGAAACTGGGTAGAATGAAAGAAAAAAAAGCACATTTCACATTACTCTGATTCGGATTTTTCTCATTTCGCACTGTGTGGAACGCGGCCCGCGGCATAATTTTCATGAAATTACCCCGAGAATATTATTCTCTCGTTCTCTCGCGAGTTCGCGCCCACCTCTAGTCTCACCGTGCAAAAAAAAGACGAGGATTGGCTTTGAAAATTTTCTTCGTTGCGAGAGAAAAAAAAACGAGAAACAAACAAAAAAAGCTCGCTACTTCCCTTTCTGCTCTTTCGCCCTCGTAACGAGGCTTAATATCATTATCGTTATTAACATACAAGCCAAATTGGACACACGGGCATAGAAGCATCTACGCATACTGAAAACAAAGATATATACGTATGTGTCTTTATATTATTCTACGTTATGTTTCTATCGTGGACAAATTGGTACGATGCTTTATATACCTGTATATACTCACGTACCTGAGTAGTCGTTGCTGATAGTTATAATTAGTCTTCCTCTCGTGCGTTCAGGTGGCTTGCCGGTGCAAAAGAGACAGAGAGAGAGAGATAGAGAGAGATAGAGAGAGATAGAGAGACTGCAAGCTCCCAAGTCTAAAAGAGAGAGCGAGTTGGTGGTGCGATAAGAGAATGAGGTTGGGCTGCATATGCGGCCATTTACGTATGTATATGCATGAATGTATGCATGTATGTAAAATGGGAGTCGGCTGCATTTGCCTGGATGCGGATGAGACCGGGTGGGGGTGAATTTCGGACCAGCCTAGAGTGGACGAGAAATCGGGAAGGGTTGTGTGTCCCTCTGCGTTCGGACAGCGGGTGGACAGAGCATTTACATCATTTAATTTATGACCCTGCTCTCACTCACTCTCTCTCTCGCTTTCTCTCTCTCTCTTTGTCTCACTTCCCTTGTCTCTCTGTCTCTCTCTCTCTCTCTCTCGCTATCTCTGTCGGTGCAGAGTTGACGAGAGGAACGATGGTGGGCAAACCAACGTCGCGTTACGTTGGCCAAAGGATACCTACATATAGATATATGTATTATAGAAGCAAAGGGTGAGTCCCGCACGTCCGTTCTCGCGCTCGTCCCGCTCTCTTCCTTTCTCCCTCGTCCAGGCTCATTTCGTCCGTATATATATACACACCATCATACATATAAATATACAGTATAGTTCACAAGCTGACCGACACTTGGCTAGAACGATCAAAGTACAATATATTCTTTTTGCGAAAAGTCATAAATTCAAATATTTTGTAAAATTCGAAAATTTACTATTAGTGAGAAAAATTTCATATATTTTTTTTTTTCAAATAATAAACGATTTTTTGTATTTTCGTAAAATTTTCGAATGTTATGAATCGCGCTGTATGCATATCGTAAGGGGATATACGTATATGTATAAATTCATGCTACTCTGCGTATTCCGTGTTCTCTAGAACGTTATATATACCGGGTGGGAGGGCTGAAGGTTTTCGCTACGGGAGGAGAACACACTACTAATGCGCCCGAGGAATAAATTTGCATATGCATGTTGGACGAATCCGGATGTTCGTCAGAGAGAGGGAGAATACACAGAGGAGATAGAAAAAGTTAGAGTGGAAACCACGAAAAGAAAGAGTGTCACGGTGTTGGAGGCGGGAAGTGTAGGAAACGGTATTTTCTAGAAGCCTCGGGCGAAACCGAGCGTACGCCCTCGTCGTTGTTGTGACGGGAATTTTGCTCGTCTCGACGTCTTTGGAACGTCTTTGTCTCTGTCTCTGTCCGTTTCTCTCTCTCTCTCTCTTACTTCATCTTGCCACTTTTCTCTTTCCTCTGGTTCGCGAGTCGCGATCTACCCTCGAGGTTTTCGAAGCAATGTGCGAGAGGGCCGATATGGGTACGACACCCCGACCTTGAAAACTGGCGAAATGCCAATTGGGTCTCGAAAGTAAACGAGGATAGGTGTATTTGTGTGTATGTGTGGGTGTGTTGGATTAAAGTAGCTGTAGATGCGGCTTTATTTAAGGGGGTTGAACAAAAAAATGTGACCCGTGGTCGTCTATGACCAGGAAGTTCCCATATAATTAATTAAGAATAAATACTGTTATAGGTATTAATTAATATCACATTATATTGAAATTATATAATTTTTATAAAAAACTTGTAATAATATTTTCGATGAATATCGAGGTAGAAATTTCATGTCGTTTCCATCAATTATTGAATAAATCCCAGTCATAAATACATCGGGTAGAAAATCAATTCGAACAATTGATAAATTCATCAATAATATGTCAAATATTCTCACGAATATAACTTATCGAAGCTTAGAAGGGTTTAGAGAGAGAGAGAGAGAGAGAGAGAGAGAGAGAGAGGGAGGGAGGCTTCTCTTGCAGTTCTCGTCTCGAAGACGCCGAGCAAGTGGTCGTACGGTTAGCCCTGTCGGAACTCCACGTCGAGAAACCTACGGTTCGCGCCAATGCCCAAAATCTTCCTTCGCGTACCGCCTACTACCCCCTTACTACCATCCCTGAAAATACACACACACATACACACATCCATATACCGGTACAACCTACATCGTGCAAACGGGATATTTGGCGCCAGGATTACCGGAACTCAAAGTTTGATTGGCCTGGGTTAAGTGGTATTAAGTTTTGGGGTGGAAATCCTGAGGAACTTGTGGGTTAATCCATGAACGGCGTGTAACAGACAGATGACCTTCCTCACTGTGAGTCCTCTACCCTCTCTCTTTCTTCAGTCTTACCACCCTTTCGTTTTTATCCTTTACCGCAATAGTATCGAACAACGTCCCTCGTTCTCCCCGTTCGCCCAAGTTTCGCGTTTGATTGGTTCAATCGCCAAAACGAATCATTATTATTGTTTTCACCATCGAATCACGTTCTCTGACCTCCGCTGTTCTTTTTGTTTCTCGTTCCATTCCGACAATCGACGACACTTTAGCGTAGCACCAGGAGGATAGGGGTGTCGTTCGTACGAAACTATCATGGTTGATATGCCATTTTGTAACAAAGCACGCGACGTGCTTTGTTACTCTTTCCCCCCCGCTCGCTTTGGACGCAATGGGTAATAACCGAGTTTCACATCGCCACGCCCGACTTGTCGAAGCTAACGGTCGCACACAACACCATCGGTACGAAACGGAACGGCATCGAGAGAAGGGTGGAAGGGAGAGAGAGAGAGAGAGAGAGAGAGTTCGCCACTCGAACCGGAAGTACCATAAACTGGTATGCTGGCTTCGGCCGTTGGTATGATCCGCAGTCACAGAGGAAATAACAGGCGCGCGGCAGTCGTAACGTTTTATCGTCCCGGTCGACGTTTCGATTCTCGTGGGGGGGGGGGGGGGGGTTGAGAATGTGACCGGGGGTGGTTTTCTGACCAGGTATAAACTGGAAGGGTTTATACCGTGGATGGACCGCGTGGTAGGCGGCGTGTGTGTGTGAAGGACGATGCCAGAGAACCCACCCCCTAAAAACCAACCCCTGGAAAGCGAGCGTGCAGAGAAGAGGGTAGTTTTCTTTTTTTTCTTTTCTTTTTTTTAGTAAATGTCTGTCCGTCAGCCGTCGCTATGAAGGACGAATGAAGACGTAACGTTTTTAATTAGGGAGCTCGAAATATCTTTTTCGCAATAACCCACCCTCTAGTTGGCTCGCTAAAAAAGCCTTTCCGCAAACGTGAGGTAAACGCTGAGAGACAAGATGAGGAGGGGGGGGGGCTGGAGCTAGGGGATGTATTAGCAAGGGTGATGCTTCTCGGCCGCTGGCCAAACGAGACTTGCTACCCTAATCCTTATACACCTCACCCTCTATCTTTCTCTCTCTCACCCTCTCCCTCTTTCTCTCTCTCTCTCTCTCTTTCTTTCTCTCTCTCTCTCTCTCTCTCACTCTCTCAGGTATTCGCATTTGGCGAGAGTTTGCCATCGTCCAAATTAAAACCCCGCAATTACGACGGGCGAATTTATTTTCAATTAATTCGCGATTACCTCATAGCGCCGTGTGGAACGCGCTCGGTTCTATCGTCCCTCCTACCCTCTCTCTCCCTCTCTCCCTTGCATCCTTGTTAGCGTCCTGTTGATGGCGCTACTGCTGCTATGCTTCGAATCGACATAAAATTGATTTTGCCCGTGCTTCTGAAGTTTTTCGAGCACCACGAATATTTACCGGGCGAAGGGATGAAATTTGTGTGTGTCTTTTTTTCTTTTTTTTCATCGAATAATCTCGAGAGCCCTTGTCTCGGGAATTACGAACGAGCGATTAAATCAGGTAGGTTGAAACTCCGTCGGGAGTTGATAAAAAGCCTGTTGGGAATAAAAGTTTGTAGGTTTAACGTTTTTTTTTGTTTTTCGTTCAGATTTTTCGGGAAATTTCCAACGAAAGAAGGATATTCGCGATATAAACCGAAGTCCTTGAAAGTATTCTAAATATCCTTTTTACGTCACGAGAGAAGCATAACTTTTGTATTAGTTGGAACGTGAGATATTTTTTTTTGTTTTCGTCCGAACTATGTAAAAGTTTTTATATTTTTATCGTAGAAATCCTTTGAAAATCCTCGATATATCTCGTATAACCGTCGATCCTCGAGTAAGCTCGCGAGGTGTCGAGATCGCAGCGAACGTTCTCCTTATCCCAATGACTTGTTCGCAGGATGCTCGAAGTCCGGACATAATTCGTGCGATGGCGAGGATAACGGAAGAGGAATTCCCGGAGCTCGTCCGACAAAACAGCTTTCAACGACAGCGTCGTCTTGGACCACCTCGAGGATCCTTACATGGCAACGACGGTGAGTAAATTTCATTTGCTCGCTTACCTACCCTCTTCTTTCTCTCTCTCTCTCTCTCTCTCTCCCAGTTTTCTCGTGCTTCGGTCAAACTACCACCTCACGACTCGTCCACTGTTGTCCATCGCGCTCTCTGTTTATCGTCCTCGACGTCGTTTTCCCTCCCTCTCTCACGACCGTAGAAAATTCTCACCAACCGTCTCGTCCACGTCGTCCCGACTTTTCGCAAAAGGACGAGAGGAAGTTTTCGAGCTTGATACCGGATCCGCCCACGAGCACACGTTGTTCACTTCGGCTTAGTTCACAAATGGTCGTATCATGACTTTGACCTCGTCACCGCTCATCCTTGTCGTCCATTCGCTCTCGCATCCTCGCGCTATACGCGCAATATTCCCACGAAGTACCATCCGGCGTTTGTCCCTGACCAACCCCTTCACCGTCGTCAAGCCTTTGTCGCTTTCAACCTCCTCACACCCTCAATCCCAAAATACTAGGAAAAGGCTTTCTCGTACTCGAGAATGTACATTTCATTATTGCGCGAAGTTTACAGCTTCCTGTTATATTTGCCATTTCCTGTTGTTGGACTTCTAGGGCAGGTGTACTCGGTCGGTAAAGTAGATAGGTGTGTTTAACACCGAGTCTCTCGTTCTCTCTTCTTCCTCACCGGGGTCTCGTCCTGGCTTCCGATATATGGAAGCTCGAACGATCTCTTATCCGAGTAACCATGGTGCTTAAAGGCCGGCTGTAGTATCAAGCCTTAAGGAAGAGGGAGGTGGGGCTGGGATATAGCATTACCTAGCTGTTGTTGTCACAGGACGTCTATCGTCGCTGACAGAAGGGGAAGAAGATACCTTGCTTAAGGATCCTCTTCTACCTTACCTCTCTTAAAACTCGACACCCCCTTGTACAAGCGGACTTTAACGCCGTTATATCTCCTCCTCCTCCTCCTCCTCCTCCTCCTAAATTCGACCATCCGCGTTAACTATATCCTGAACAATTTGCGGATACTCAAACTTCTCATTCGGGAATCATATAACTCTTCCTCGCGAACGATGTCTCCCTGAACCCATTTCCGGTTGGTTGATAAATGAATTAAGACGATCTTACGGTCGAGTCCAACCCTCACGATAATTTCACGCCATGATTATTTTCGTGGTTGCTCTCGTTTCCTACATTATTCAATAATTTTGTACGGTTTTTTTCAAAATTCGTCCTTGACCTTGAAAATTCCATACGCGATTATCAACGACTCGTTGCGTTGGATGATTTTTCTCGACAGGAATACAAAGTATCGAACGGTGAAGAACGTCTGTTCGTTAACGCTGTGAGAGAGCTGGTATGGCAATTTTTCGAGGTTGACCTCGACGCTGGAACGTTTTCTCCCTTGTTTCCACCGGTCGCATATAGAAATAATCCTCCGTCCGGGTAGGAAGAGTTCGTTACATCGGACGCGAACGACGTTCATTAATTTCACCGGGAACCCCGTTGAACCGTCCACGGACGCAAACCGTAGCGATACTTAACGAAAGTGGGAATGTCGAATGTGCGGCGGTCGTTCGATTAATAGTTATTGGTTTTGTTTGCCACGATTCTCGCGCTTACGAGCCGCGGTAAGCCTTTCGGGCCTCGCGCGGAACTCACGGTGTTTGCACCTTTAACGTAGCCCGACGCGCAACCCTCGGACTTCCCTCTCTCTCTCCCCCACCCCTCTCGCACGAATGAGAATCGTATATAATGTTAATCGGGGAATGGTCGGTGCCATCGATTTACCTTCGCGCGAGAGAGAGAGAGAGAGAGAGAGAGAATAAACGAACGTTTTCTCGGAGTCTCGTGCGGTCGGTCGTTTCGCACGAGCGATCGAAGAATCGACGATTCGAGTACGCCGGAAGAGAAATTGGAAGAGGGATAGAGAAAAGGAAGGGAGGGAGGGTTGGACGGATCTTTGGTCGAGGTCTCGCATCCACTCGAAACGTAGACGATTGGGAAGGGAGAGAGAAGGGGGGGGGATGAGGTTGGTCGAGGCGCGAGCGGTGGAGAGAGAACCCTTCAACCCTCGAGTCCGATAAGACTCTCGAGATCGGATCGCCCAAGTTGTCCGTCTCCCGTATCTCTCTCTCTCTCTCTCTCTCTCTCTCTCTCTCTCTCTCTCTCTCTCTCTCTCTCTCTATATATATATATATATATATATATATATAGAGAGAGAGAGATGTATAGAGAGAGATCGAGAGAAATGGTGGTTTTCGTGAGGTAACGCCAAGGTCGAAAGCCGCGAGGATCATATAATCCTGCAGGAACAACGCGCGATCGTAGAGAAAGGCCCGGCACAACTGGGGTTTGTAGCAAAACGGGGGTCGGTACCGTGGGACGAATGAAGGGCGGGGGGGGGGGGGGGGAGGGGAGGTCTGAGAGAAGTAAACTCGCCAACAATTCACGGAAATACGCGAGATGCATTAGCGAGGTCCTAAATACCGCCACGCGGTACACACGGAATACTCAAGTGGTTTTCTCTCAAGTCTCCCACTCTCTCTCTCTCTCTCTGTCTCTCTCTCTTGCGCTATCCCGTGTCGGTATATAGACGTGTATATATATATAGCGCGCTTTTCTATCCTTCCCTCTTGATTTCCAAGCTCTCAAGCTCCGTTTCTACACTCGCGCACACCGAGGGCTATATTCCACTAGCCTCCCTTCTGGCTATGTATATATATATATATTTAGAGTTCGGTATATGTCATACTTGAGTATGTATATCTATATACGTGTGTGTGTGTGTGTATGTGTGTAGAAGTTGCGGCTAGAACGAGAACGTTATTTGCTCGTCTGGCTAGTTGGCTCGGGCTACGGAGAGACCACTTCGTTTCTTCAATCCTTCCTTCATACGCCCGATGCGCGTAATATTAACTGGCCCGTGAGAGAAAGAGAGAAAGAGAGAGACACGGAAGTGTTGGTCTCGACGGTCGAGAATCGTTATCGGAGAAAAAGGAAAGGAGCGCAAATAAAGTCGATCGGTCTCGTTTTTGTTTTTTCGTAATTCTTTTTTCCATCTCGAACGGAACGGTACGAATGTGATGAAAAAAAGGTTGAAAAAAAAAGTAAGAAAAGAAAAATAGCGAATATCGGAGGAATTCGCGGTTACCGTATATTTCTTCATCGGAATTTTATCGAGTTTGGTGGAAACTTGTGGTAACGACAACGAGTCAAGCGCGTGGGAAAAACGTTGGTTTTGGTTTTTTTTCCTGTCTTTTACTCTTGTTTTTTTTTTTTGTTACGTTTGGCACTAAGCTCTCATTGTTTGGATTGTCAAGTAGAAATGGTAAAGTGAAATGGAACGAGAAGGAAAGAGTCCGAATGCAAATAGGGATGGGACGTATTCAGAGGGAAAATAGTGTGGGGTACGAGAGGGGAAGAAAAGCTGCGAAAATAAAACAAGTACGAATGAAGAGAAAGCGAGGAAGAGAGTGAGTGAGCTTTGTGTGTCTGAGCCTATGCTTGCGACAACAATGCTGTACCTGGCTTTTTTGTATGGCATTTTTCGTCGTGTGAGAGCGGTATGCTGACTCCGCGAGTGAGCTTTCCTCGCATGGCCTTGCCCGTTTCGAGAACGATACTTAAGCCCTCGCCCACAATGGCCGCGATGGTTTATCGTGCTTTTATCATTTCGCCTCTGCCAAAGTAAAACACTTGGCTTCTCTCACTCTATTCCTCTCTCTCTCTCTCTCTCTCCCCCTCCCTTCCTAGTTCTTTTACTCTCTGGGACCATCGAACACGCAAATATCTTTTCTCGAATATCGCGTTGGCAAAGCGCATCATTGCGAATCACGACGTGCACGCACGCCAATTGTTTCTCGAGCGCCTAATAATGCTGCGAATGACAAACAAAGCAAAACATTTTGTTCACGCATTTCTATAATTTTTTTCTTATTTTAAAAGAAAAAAAACGTTGCAATTTCGTATTTTTCTATTTCCAATTCAGTTAACGATTTTTACACAACGATCGACCCTTAAATTCCTACGCAGGCTTAGCTCGTAGGACGTCTCGAAAGGAAAAATAATGCGCGTCTCAACCTTCGTAGTTTCGCGGTTTAGTTTAAAAAAAAAAAGAAGATAGTCCGTGGGGCAAAAGCCCAAATACTCGGTTCGAGAGTTTTCCAGCAGGGGGAGGGCGCGGATAGGCGGCTGAGCCGGGCCGAGCGAGGAGACACTTAAAGGATTTACGGGTCGAAAAACTCGGCAACCGAAAGCAAGACCGCCGGTCGCGCTTCTCGTACGGCAGAACTAAGTGCGCTTTCCTCCCCGCTCCCTCTTTCGCTCCTACCCCCTCTCTTACTCTCACTCGACGCGTTTAGTACCTCTCAGTACCGTCGTGGCGGCGCTAGCGGTACCGAGAGTTATAGGGCAAACGGGGAGTCGGAACGAAAGAACTAAAAAAAAAACGAAAAGAGGGAAATGGACAAAAAGCTGAAGTGATACACTTACACCCTATAAGTTAGAAAATGGCCGCGATATTCAATCCAGAGATACGCTTTCCATGTCGAGAGACTCGTGGAAAAAAAATTTCACACGAAAAATCGCAATAAATCGCGAAATGCAAAATCCGAAAAAAAAAACATTCAAATATACCAAATTTCCACGAATGTCAAAATTTGACGAACGCGTCTATAAATTGTGTTTCGACTGTACGTTTTCCATTACTTTGATGAGGGAGTAAATACTGTAGACTCCCTTTACTCAACGCCCCCCCCCCCCCCCTCCGCCCCTCCTTTTACTACTCTTCGTCAATTTCAATCGCGAATCCATCCCGGAATTACTTTGACACGCAAAATTCCTTCTCTATGTACTTTCATGCGCATACGTGTATTTATTGGAGCTTCGATGTAAGCCGAAGAGGGGCGGGGGTTTAGGGGAAGCGTTCGATACAGGGATGCCGGGCGTTTGTCGATCATAGATAGCAGCGTGTACTATCGAAACACGTGGAAACCAATATGTATAGTATTGAAAGAGGGTGTATGGGGTCTTCTAGCTGAAATCAACAGCCCTTATAATTTCACCCCGAATTTTTTATACCATTATTACCATTCTAATCAGCGTCAAAATAATCACAAAACCCCTCTCGATAAATAACACAATATTGTCATGATTATTCTCAATATTCAAAAATTGCATTCAACTTTCTTTGTCTCACATTTTTATTATTTATTGCATATGAGATGAACGAAATTGTATTTTTTTTAAATTTCTGTATATTCTGCTCGTAACAAACATATGAAAAATTCCGAATAAAAATTCAGATGTTCGTGGATTTGTCGATTTTGACCCGAACGCCCTATAGACAGCCTATATAGGAGAGAAATTCGCCGAGGGCGATGATTCCGGGAAAGTGAATTTGGCCCGCCGACTCCGATACGCCGGGAGGCTCGTGCACTCCGCGTGTTACATATATATACATGAGGGTAGTTCCCTCGTTCTGTTTCCATATATAGGGGATGGAAGGTAACGTTCAGATCCGAAGCCCTCGGTCCTCTCCGTTGCAGCGTAATGCGAGAGAGGGTGCCCTCGTGGCGCGTTCAGCAACGTTAATTAGGGTCGAAGGGTTTCTATTCCGGAGCAACGAGATCGTGGATTACCCGAAATGTTCGCGGTACGAAAGCTGCGCGCGTGCGCGCGTGTTTTCGTTACATCTCGCGCTCGTGTCAAGGATTTACGTCTATAAATCGCGCGTTACTGTAGAATATCAACATGGCGCGTTTGAGTGTATCCCGCTAACGCCATCTCTCGGCGGGCGTCTCAATTTCGGCAAACACCAAACGAACGTTCGAATCAAATACGAAAAAAAAAATATTAGAATAAACTTTCTCTTTTTTTATTTTCAACGAGAAAATTGGTTCGGGGAATTTTTTGTTTCTTCCCATTTCGCTATCAATCTCGCATAACCGAGGGCAACGCACGACGTAACGTGCGCGAGGTGAGAGTCGACCGCAGGGTGAAAAGCGCGTTATACGTTTCGTGATTGTAATGTAGGTCAACGTTTACACAGCTGCTTGAAAGCTGGATTTACCGAAGGGCTTTTCACCTTGCCACGCCGAGCAAACTGGGACGGCAAATACGATTTTTTGTTTGTTTTTTCTTTTATTTTGCGACCCGCGCCCTTCCATCGCGATGTTACTTTCACCCCTTCCATGAAATCAACAAATTAATTGGCATTCGTTCCCTCGGGACGAATAAGTTTTTTTTTCCCGCAATGCAAAGAATTCATTTCATCTTTCATTTCGAATTTTTACAAATATTTCTCGAATATATATTTCTATTTAAGGAAATATTTAAGGAACGAGGATAACGAGTGTAAGAATTGTTGTTCCGGTCCAACGAGATTTTGATAACGGGATTTTCTCGTCGTGATTTCCTGAATAGGGCTACGCGAAAACTGATGCGCGTTGCCGAGGGATGTATAAATAGTGTAAATATATATATATATATTTGCGAGAGTGTGCGTATAACACGAGGGAGAGAAGAGAGTCTCGAGAACGAAATCGGATTGCCGCTGGTACGAGAGGCACTCACCTTCACGTCGAGTCGTCGTGACGTTTTTAGCTATATATCTCGGTCACCCACATACAGCGAGAAGCATAGATAAGGGTGGTTGAGGAGTGGGGGATGAGAAGGAAGGAGGAAGGAGATGAGGTGGGACGATGATGGTGGTGCAGGTGGTGGCGAGAGCAGCGAGTTTTCTCGAGGAGATTAAAAAGTTGTCGGCACCTCGAGCGCTGACTCCGGTTCTCTCTTTTCCCCCTGTTCCCCTGGACTCGATACGTACGCCTATACCTTGAAAACTTTGCTATCGCGACGAAAAATTCAACCACCGTCCCCTTCGTCCCGCTCGACGCGTTCGTTCGTACGATGAAAAAAAATACATTCTAGGACGAACAAATTTTCGATCGAATGATATTATTTCGTGAAAGGTCGATGGATGATTGTAGAAGAAACTAAAAAAGTTTGAGTCAGTGGAAAATGTAGAATGTCGTAAAAGAGAGAGAGAGAGAGAGAGAGAGAGAGAGAGAGAGAGAGAGAGAGAGAGAGAGAGAGAGAGAGAGAGAGAGAGAGAGAGACAGACAGAGGGAAAATGATGAAAATACGGTTTTGGTGGAATGAGCCATTGGCCGAGAAGTACCTACTCGTGGAAGGACGAGATTTAGCGGTCGCTCATGAACGTAAAGATATCTACTTGGGTAAGGTTTACAGCGTTTACCGTGTACAGGGTGACCGTCGATATAATAAATGTAATAACGCGCACGCGCGGCCGCACTCGAGCGCGTCCCGAAGCCCGGATCGCGGTATCATCCCTCCGTTTCAACGACGATACACACGTTGAGAGTAGCTTTGGTACGTTACATCCACGTTTCTCAATTTCATAAAAGAACATTTTTCATTTTACAAATGAAAACGAAAAAAAATTGATATTCAATTTTTTCACATTTGGAATAATTCTGTTCAATTTTAAAGCTCGTAAAGAAATTAATTTTTCCAATGGGGAACAGAACAATATTTTTTTTTGTTTATCTTTTAATGTGGAAAAATTTGATGTTTTTCACGGGTACTGAAGATGTCGAAGACGTCGAAAAGAGAGGAAAAAGAACGATTGATAAAGGGACGACACGGCGGGGGAAGATGGGAAAATTCTTTAGGCGTTTTACGCAGACCGAGAAAATTCGACGTTTCTCGCTCTATCTGTCATGAACTCGTCTGCGCTTCTGTTGCGGCCTGTAGTCATGGCAACTTTTGATTGGGTCCCCTGAGCACGAGTTGTGAGCTTTCTCTCTCTCTCTCTCTCTCTCTCTCGCTCACTCTCAGTAGTTCTTTCGTGTCTGCGCTGACGGTTCGTGGCTGTTTACGCGGTTCGAGGGGTTTGCCATGCGAGAACCAAAAGCAAAAGGCAAGAGACCGAGGAATAGAGGCAAATATATATATATATATATCCCTCGACGTATCTCTATATCGTAACATCGAGAGAGCATGTACGCAGTTGCCGATTTCTCGCGACGTTCTCGTCTCTCCTCTCTACGTACCGTATTCCGCCCCAAAATATTAACGCCGACGACGTAAATATATATATAAATTTCTCATTGTCGTCATGTACGTACACACATATTATACATAAATATTAATTTATCCTATTATGATAAATAATATAAATAAACACATAAGACAAAGAGGATTTATATTTTTTTTATATTACCTTTCATCGAATTCAATATTGTTTTCTTCATTTCTCTCTCCCTCTCTCTCTCTCTCTCTCTCTCTCTCTCTCTCTCTCTCTCTCTCTGTTTCTCTCTCAGTTCAAAAATTCGAGTCGTTGTAACTCGGTAAGGGAGTTGAAGAAAAGCGAAAGGAAAACTGTGGTGAGGGGCTGCTAAAAGAAAGAAAAGAGGAGCACGGAATGAATTGGGTGAGACGGGAAAGAGAACAGAGTTGTTAGCGCGATAAGAGTCGCGAATGTGTATGTGTGTGTGTGTCTGTGTGCGAGAGCGAGAAAGGGACGGAGCAAGCTCGAAGCGAGTGGCGAAGGGGGTGGGAGCGCGATAGACGCGATTTACATTCCAATTAAAACGTTCTCTCCCTTCTTGTGACTCTCTCGCCTTTCCAAGCTCTATCTCGCACACTCTCGATTCGTCTCCTATATAACACACATCCATATATATACATATATATATATATATATATATATATATATATATATATATATATCGTATAGACATATATCTGGTGAAAACCGTAATAAAATCTCTGAAACAGGACGTCGCCATATAATGAGCAATTTACATAAGCCGTTTCGATTCGAGTTTAATAACATGGTGGATGGGGTGGAAGGAGAGTGGGGGCGGGGGCTCGTCGTAAAGTAAACAAACTTTTTAATAACCCGACGAGAAGCTGCCGGGTATAGACCGCCCCCCCCCTCCTCCTCCTTCTCCTCCTCCTCCTCATCTGCCGCGCGCGAGAGCGACGATCGAGAAAATAGGAGGCAAACCGTATATATATACATAATAATATATACGTATTCGTATATATTTTCTGTATAGACGAGAGGCGTCATCGGCGCATTGCGTTTACTGTATAATAAACCGGTGGACGACGTTCCCGATGTTTTCGCTGAATTTGCCGACTTTGCACCGTCGTGCGAATACACCGACGCGGGGTGTTAAATTTTATTGTTATTATTATTATTAAGCCTTTCTCCTCGCGTCGAGATTTTGCGATTCGGACAAAAAAGCAAGCAAGCTCGAGTCGTACTAAAATAAATAAATATAAATATTGCGAAATACTCATATGATTATTTTGAAATGATTGAGCAAAAAAAGAAAAGGAAACAATTAAATTTTTTTCTCACCGTTTACGTACTCACGAGTGTTCTTTGCTCGCGAATAATCGCGTCGCGAAACGTATCACGACCATTTTACGTCCAAGAAGTTTTGTGCGAAATTGTGAAAAAGGTTGAAGAACAAATATAAGGAAAAATCATAGACCGGAGCTTTTCGCGTCGCGTATGGTCGAGCTAGAGGAAGATAGCGAGGTCGAGAGGGGAAAACCGAGAGAGCGAGAGAGAGAGAGAGAGGGGTGGGAAAAAAATGAAAAAAAAGGATCGACGAAGAGGAAATAACGCAACGCTGTCTCATCGTGATCTACGATATCCATCTGAGATACTACGCGTAAGTGTGCTCGTGTATGCGTGTGTGTGTGTCTTTGTGTGAAAAAGATGAGAATGCGAGCATGAGTCTCGCGCGAACTGTCGCACGTCGCGTAAAAGTTTCCCTCGTAAATTTCTTGCTCGCTCTTTCTTTCTCCGTCTCTCTCTCTCTCTCCCTCTCTCTCTTTTCACTCCTACACACACACACACTCTTCGTTTCTGTGGCGGTGGAGTGAACGCCGCGAAAATAATTCAGCGTTTCATGACGCGCGCTCTCTACCGTGGAAAGTGTTACTATGTATATATATATATGTGTGTGTATGTATGCGTGCGTGTATGTATGTACGAAGTATAGCTGATTTCAGAGTGCGAAAGAAACGGCGTGTGTACGGTATGTTCGTACGTGATAGTAAAAGAGTTTTCATGGGCTGTTGCGGTGGTGCGTTATGGCGGTAGAGGGCGTTTCTCACTCCCACCCTCCTCCTCCACGGGTTGCAACGAAGGGCGGGAGAATGATGCGATGCTCTTCTATGATTCGATGCTCTTGCGTGTACAAAGTTCACTGTATAAACATACACTCTATGAATTTATGTCATACGTTGTCGTGAACTGTTGCTTATAAAAAAAAACATATATATATATATATTATTTATATATGTATATGTATATATTTTTGTGGGGGTGTTTAAAGGCGTAGGTTTACGCATTTTTCAAATTTACGACAGGATCCTTCGTACTGCGACGCGATAATACATAAAACTCGGTATACGATAGAAAGGAAAATGCGAGTTTGGGTCATCGCGACAGCAGGGAAAAGGACGCTGCGATATTTTCGAATCTGATCGATCGAAAAATTAAATGTATGCAACAGAAAAACAAATTCTCACGCTGAACGATATTCTCTTTTCGTTGTTTATTGTAAGAATTGCAAAATTTATGAAAAATATCAAATAATTTTCTTGTAATTTATTTTTTTTAAATCTTTTTTATTCGTTCCCTCTCGTTCAAAGTCTCGGCAAATACTTAAATAAAATTCGCCCGCTAATATCGCGGAGAGTAGATGGCGCGCACATACACAAGCGAGGCTCTAGTCGCTGGCGTTGCACGTCGACGTAGCGCCGGCTCAAATTTGCGGAAAATCGAGAGCTTTTCAGCGTCGCGCGAGCGTTCGAGCTGCGTTCGCTCGTTTTCACTCGGCCCGCTCGGAAAGAAAATCTAATACCGGAAGCGTTTTCACACCTACCCAACACCCTCCGAGCCACCTCTATCCAACGTCCTCATTGTCACGACGGCTGAATGAACCAAATAGTAGCGACCGGTGGTGAAAAATTCTCTCTCTCTCTCTCTCTCTCTCTCTCTATCTCTCTCTCTATCTATCCCAACCGGCGACTATAAGGACGCTAAGGTTTTCATTTTCTCTCGCGACACTCGGGGTAGTAACGTACTATATATGCATAAAGGAAACGAGAAAAGTGGAAAAAAGGGAGTAGAGGACGGCCTGAACATCTACTTTAAGCGCGCACACAAACACACAGACACACAGACACATATAAGAGGTAGCGAGTGTTGCAAGGAAACCAACCACCGATAGTCGTTTCGCTTTTCCATATTATGTAAACTCTTTGAGTGCGCTTATACACATGCACCTCCCCTCCCTTTCTTCCCCCTCTATATACTATACATAATATCGAGCTATCGTGTACGTAAACGTGAATTCGTGAGAAGGACGACGAAGGAACGATTTACCGCCTCGATGCCGAGGTCCGAAGGTATATAGCCTCTCGTGGTTTTGCAAAAGAGGGAGTGGACAAGGTTCATGTATCATTCATACGGGGATGTTGCACTTCTTTACTCTTTTTCTTATTCTCGGTCGCTCCCTCGCGTGCAACGACGGTCCGAAGATATATCCACGACGAAAATACACTCGAACGCGTTCTCGGCAGCCTCCCCCATTGTTCGAAGCTTTTTCTTTATTTCACGACGAGGTCTGACATTTTAGTTAACACGAGGCATCGCCATTATATCGATATATCGCGATTCGCGTGAGAAAAATCGTCGATTCGTAAAATAAAAAAAAAAAGAAAAAACAAAAAATCCTGAGTAAAATCAAACTTACGCCTCGTAAAATCGATATGCACTTCTCTCAGCCCCACGACCCACCCTTGTTTTCATGCATCGTCCATCGCCTCTGAAATTCTCGATTTTACCATCAGCGACCATAGAAATATTGCCCCTCCTCTTACCACCCTAATTTCTTTTTTTTCACGTCTCCCATGCGACATATCACACGCGACAGGCTTCGTTCTCGCGTTGAAAATAATTTCGCGAATGAATACGCGTACGGGTGCGATCGCGCGACGAATGAAAATACAGAACGCGAGCGAATGTGGCACTATGGCCAATTGGCCGAAGGGTATATAATTCAATGGGGACGAGAGAGTGTCCTTATCGAGGGAGGTGAGGAGGGAGTGAGAAAGATGGAACGATTGAAGTAACAGTCAGTTCGAAAGAGAGAGAGAGAGAGAGAGCGAGAAAGCAAGATAGTCAGAGGGAGAGAGATCAAGAGAGTAAGAGAAAGGGAGAGATGAAGAGAGATATGCAGCAAAGCTCCCTGGCTCAGAGCATCATCAGCAGTGTGTAAGCCAGGTATACCCCAACACTGCAGCGTTTCGTATAGAGCACAGAGCTCAGAGTCAATGGAGTCATCGATGTATTTCGGTCACGTATCTCGCCTCTGTCGGAGTAGCTCGAGGATATATAACATATGTATATATATATATATATATATATATGTATAAAGTATGATATATATGTGAGAGAGCAGCTATATACGTACGCGAACCGTATAATGGACGGATACCGCATTATATATATGGCCCTTTGGTTGGACCGACGCACGGTACGACCCCCACCCTCACTCCTCGCCTCCCCCTCCGACCTACGGCTCTCTGTATTACGACCAGACAAACCAGAGCACACGCGACATTCTGTGTTCTCTAATACGTTCGCGAATTCGGCCGGAGGCCCCGAATCGAGTTATACCAACATTCGCCAAAGTTCGCGAATTAGTGGAATCTATTGTACGAATTATGGCGTTATTTATGGCACGAGCGAGGTTGATTCGAACCTTCGATTCAATTTTAATAATTTCTTGAAAGTTAGATACAAATTTTGTTTCATTATTCACTTTGATTGGAATAATAATGATAATTTAGTTTTTGGTAATATTTGAGAATTTTTGTTGTATTTTGAAATTGAAGATTTTTCTTTTTTTTGATCGAGGATCATGTTGAGAGAGGAATATAAAATGATCGCGTCGAATGTTCGTAAGGGTGTACACTGATTTTAGAAAGGGGCTGTAGATTTTTCAGATATCAAACCCTGCACCAAGGGTAGATACGAAGGATAGGGTACGTGGGATTCCTATGTACGGTAGACAGTGAGATAGTTGCCCTGAGAGTTTCCCAACGGATCGTGATAGGACTCGGCAAACAGGAAATAGATACAGCCTTTGTGGGCTGACCAGTAGATATCCTTTACTACTCTACTGATAGCGTCTGGTGTCCTGCGAATACCGGAGCTGCGAGGCTTTGTCACGGGAATTTCATCGCGATGTGGAGTAAACGAATCCTTAAACGAAAATACTCGAGATAAATTACAGAATACCGAAGTAATTATTCATTCGATTGGCGAAAAATGTTTGCTCATTATTTAATTCAGCATTTACGATTTTTAAAAAATCTCACTTTTTCTTTTTGCTCGTATCAGCTGTGTTTGTTTTTTTCGCTCCCGCTGGAATAAAAAGCATTTATTCAAAATTACCGAGAGAGAGAGAGAGAGAGAGAGAGAGATACACGGGTTTTATTAAACTGAACAAACAATTGTGGATATATTGCATCTGCACCCCCACCCTACCCCTCCGTCTCTCTCTCTCTCTATTCTCGAACATCTATCGCAAATATTTACAATTCATAATCTGGCAGCCGCTGCACATACGAGGGATGTTAAATATCGCGAGGGAAGGGTAAAACAGATTTTTCGTTCACGCGTGCGCGAACGTCGAGCAAATACGTAATGCGCGAACGAATTTCCGTGTGATATATTAATATTTCGCGCGTAGGCGTTACCGAGACCTCGGCGCCAAATGCAAATGTTTCCGGGTTTCCAGGAAATTCCAGACAAAAATGCCGCAAGCTTAAACTTTCCGAGGGTGATTCTCTTATTTTCGCGAACTAGAGCAAATGCGAAAATCCGATTTTCATAGCGCGTTGTGCAAAACGAGATCGTGGGTAAAGGGATTGAAAAAAAACATATGTAAGGTAAAAATACAAAACTCACGCTTCCATCCAGGATATTCGAGTTCTTTCGTTATTAATCGCGTTTCACAAAATACCGTGTAAGAAGGAAAAAAGGAAATAAAATAAAGTACTCGAGCTGAGAGGACGATGAAAGGTTGGGTCGAGGGAGAAATGAGGTGGACAGCGCGCGGGTATGAAGCGCGCGGACTCGTCGTTCTCCGTTCGGGCCGAAGTTTAGCACAATGGAAGTGCAATTAAAATCGGAAAATATATATAACAATGGTGTATAGCGAATTGCTTTCTCTCGTTTGTCGGATAGTAGAAATAGCGAAGAAGATGAAGATGAAGCAAGAGGATGTACCTCGGGTCTTTTCTTAGGCGAACACAAGAAGGGGAATCAAGGGATGGAAGGAGGAATTAACCCAGTTGCAGAAGATAATGCCGTTGAGACATCTATTCTCGCTTCCTACTTGCTCAGCATCGTATTATATATATATATATATATATTAAATCGACCTCTTAAGGTCTCCCTATCTCCGTCTCTCTCTCTCTCTCTCTCTCTCTCTCTCTCTCTCTCTCTCTCTCTCTCTCTGTGATGTCTGCGCGAGCTATTCGGCGAACAGACTTTCCCCTGTGGCTCGCTTCTCCGTTGTATCAGTAAAACGAAGATCTCACTCTCGCTCTCTTTTCTCGATTCTGTGTAGTACAAGGTACGACCCATCGTCTACGTCGTCGCCACGTTTTACCTCGAACGTGTGCCTCGTTGAGTTCGATAAATCTATTCGTGAGTCTTCCACTGGCACGAAACGCGAGCATGCACAGAAAGAGCGAGGCTATTAGGTAGACGATACATAATTACCTCTCCGTATATACATATATATAAAGTTTCTCGTGTGCTTGGCCGTTTAACGGGAATAATAGATTTTATAACGAGCGAAGATAACGTTCGTTTTCCAGCATATATCGATGTATTTGGATCCTCTAATTACCAAAGTTTGATAAATTTGTGAAAGAATTTTAAACAAAAAGAACGAAAGCAAAAAGACACGAACAGGCGCTCGAGCAACCATTTTGTTCACTCCGTCGTTCATTCCACGACCGGCAGATGTCGTCCGCGCATTCTTTTTCTCCGATACACGCGGCGTTTTTTTCTCGTTATAACGGTGAATAAATCCTGAATTCGGAACGAATAGAATTTGCTTTTCACCCACTTTCTTCTCTCTTTTTTATTTTATTTTAATAGCGTTTCTCGGTCCGTCTCTCGTTCATCTTTCCCGGTTCACGTAACCTCGATAGCTTAAGCCGTAGCAACAGCAGGCGGCGCCACATCGCGACTGTAGGGGGTGCCTGAGGTTCGAATTGTTTGCATTGTACGGATTTCCTGTGATATTAGGCATTATATTAAATTCTGAAGAGAGAAAAGGGGTGGTAGTAGAGGAGGTGGAGAGAGGGTGGAAGATACAGGGGTGCGGAGGTCGGAGGATTCTCGATGCTACAGAAGGCCGAAGAAGGAAGAGATACTTCCTTCCGTTAGGAGCAATATGACTCGATGGTGGGGGTGGTCGACGACAGCGGTGACTCCTCGAGTAGAATATCATCCCTCTTTATTTATCGTGTATTTATAGGTATATATATATATATATATATATATATATATACGCGTATCATAAGGCCGTTGCTTATTTTTCAACGAATTCACTTGCTCATCCCGTTGTGAAAATTCCTTCTTGGTCGTTTTTCACCCCATCGCGAGAAAGAGAGAGGAAGACTCTTTTTGGTGTATGCCAAGTTCGTTCTTTTTGGTGTTAGCCACACACAGTCGTTCGATTCCATCTCTCTAACGTGGTAGAAGCGAAAAAATTATTACTTTGCCCGTTCGAGCGAGAACTAAAACGTCCCGAGATCACGATAATATACAGGCGCTGCTCTCGCCGCTCTTCGCTCGAGTGTCGCTGCGAGAGGCGCGAGAGAATCGCGCTATCGAAAGCCGAGGAAATATTTCGAGTGTGCATATAAAAGGGTGAGGGAATGGGAGAGGGGGAGTGGGAACGAAAGAGATAAAGAGAGGGAGCATTATGAAAATCGTCGACGCGTGAATATTTATCGTTCCAACTTTAAACATCGTTTCAACGCCAGGCTTCTCTTTTGGTTAACGCGCGCCTACATTCAGCCAGCTGGCGAATAATCAGAGCCGTTGCACTCTTTCGATATCGATATACCGGTTGCGTTCGTTTAAGGGGCGAATTGAAATTTTCTTTTCTTTTTTACCGTCTCCCACGAAATGGTAAATATTTCTTTTTAACAATATATTTCGTACTTGTATTTGTTTTATAGAATCGAGAAGTCTCTTGAAAAGCCTCAACGTCGGGCATCGAGTTAAATTCGGTCGAAAGTTTTGGAAAATTTCTTCGCGACGATGGTGAATGAAGGACAAGAAGTTTGGGTTTTACAAATTTGTTTCCAATTTCTGGGACGGGTATGCATGACGCGAAGGCTAAGAGCGAGGAACAAGTTCGTTAAATGGCCCCGAGGCGATATGCAACTCCGGCTGAAGAAAGAAGATATCCTTATATATATATATATATATATATACGTATAATATTACCGTCGTTCTCATTCAGAGTCCATCTGGTGCTGTCAGGGGTTTTCCTGCGTGAATTTACGGTAGCGCGCATTCTGGTTGAGGAGTGGGGGAAAACGTTCCAAGGCGTCCCGCGGCGCGGCGCTCGCGTCTCACTCACGCGGGCGTTCGAGAAAATTTCCCTATACGGGTCTCCCAACGGGAACAGCCCCTCTGGTAATGTGCTCGAGGCGACGCGTTTTCAAAATACATGCAGAACGAATATATTTTCTTCGTGACGTATATTATATATATATATGTATAGTTATATATATATATATATATGTATATGTACGTGTATACGCGTATAAAGACATACAACTCTGAATATCATCGGGGAGTTGGAGGGGGGGGGGGGTGAATGCTGAGGGGTGCGTCCGGATTATAAATGGCAGCTAACGTGACGTGCCTCACGAGCGTCGTCCTCCCCGTCCAACATGCTTCGAGAATAAAATCGCTTCTTCAAATCTACCGAGCATAATACGTTTTTGAGGGTATCCTTCCTTGTCTTCGTACCTCTGGGAATATACCCGTGGCATCACGCACTTTTCTCATATCGCGCCTTTCGAGACCAACCAAGAAACTCCACCCCCTCTCACAAAAAATGTCTCGCGTGAGAAAAAAAAGGGCGGTCAAACATTGAAACGATTTTCATCAGAATTTCAATTATTATCGTTACTTTTATCTCAAGAGCTTTCGAACGGACCTTTTTTGTTTCAGGGGATTAAAACAAATCGTCACCTCGAGCCCACCTTTAGTGAATTGAATAAAATTTATCCTCATTTCTTTTTTTTTCAAACGACTTTGTTTCGTATTTACTTTTTTATCCCAATTCCTCAAAACCCAAATCTTACCGATCTTCGTTTTTCCGTCGACACTTCGACGAGGGTTCGACGATAAAAATAATAAAAAAAAAAAACAAAAAATCAAAATAAAACAACGTTAAGCTCGTATCTGTTTTGAAAACTCGGCTTTACATAGTAAACCCTCGCGAGACTCGTAGCTTCTTTATAGCGCACGAATAGAGATTGTACAGCTTGCGATATTTGTCTTTCGTGTACGAGTGGGATGAATACATATGTAGGGTATACGAGCGATATACGAGACGTTTTGAGTTAGGTGGGACGGTGGTGTTGCCGGTCGGCTGGCAGAGCGGAGAGTCACGAGAGGCGCTCATCGCACTTATCGCTATCCATACATCGTGTACGATGCCGTAGCAGTACCAGCGGCACATCAAGGTTGGAGCGCGGAGCGCGCAAGCACGCCCGGTTGAGAGAGCTTCGAAGCTCTAAATGCACCCATACACAAACGATACGAGTGCGCATGTGTACCTTCTATATACATATATACATATATACATATATTTTCTCGAGTTCTAGTTCAGTACCGACGTTCACGTAGTGGTCCACTCCGTCTCTCCCTCGCGACTCTCGACCTCGTATGTGCTACGGAAATCTCCGTCTTTCTCCCTCTCCTCGTTTCGCTATCCCGCCTCCTCCTCCTCCTCCCTCCCGCTCTTGCCACCCCCACCACTCGCTCGTTCTCTCAGAGCTGGCGTGAATTCAGAGAGCCGCCCGACGACCGTAAATCAAACACCGCGCGCGGGCCATTAGGACGCCCATAACTCGCCGATATCTCGAGGACCGCCAGCTTATTATATCCTGCATATATAATTCCCGGCGAAGTGAGCGCATCCGGCCTCTGTGTACGTGTCTCTACTACCTCATGCGATTGTGCTCGAGGCGCATGCGCCTATGTGTGCGAGACTCGACACGAGCGCCATCTACGCCTCGCGCTCCGCCGGTAATGCAGAACAGTAGCTCGCGCGCATCAGTGAATCTCGAAGCATCTCGCACTTTGGGAATTCACTCGTGCACTGCTTCTACTCTCTCTTCTTCTCTCTCTCTCTCTCTCTCTCTGTCTATGTCTATGTCTATTTCCCTCTTTCTCTATCCATCGTCTATATAGCTCATACATATGTACATGGTACGCCTCTACAATTCTCTTGCACTCTATCTATTCACGATGCACGTGCGCTCGCGATTTTCCAATCAGCAATCGCACGGAATCGTATAATCTCTCCCTCGCTTTCGATCAGTGTCTGTGTGTGCACGTGTGTATGTATGTGTGTGTGTGTGTAGGAGTGTTCGCGCATTCGCACATGTATACATATGTAGACACGGGGAACGAACGCATTATGAAAGTAGATACCCATTACGAGATCGATAATGTACAAAGCTCATCGCGCACTCTCCCTCAACTCTCATTATGTACTAGACATGTATATAATAGCACCGAAAGATACTTTATATTTCGTGTATACCGATAACATCGGATGTATAAACGTACACCGCGAATTGGATTTCAGAGAAACGCGAGAATAATGGGGAATCGTGAAAGGGGAAACTTTATCAATGTTTTTTTAAAATTAATTCCTTTTTTTGTTTTGTTTCGTTGTTATTTTGTTTTTCCACGAATAATTTACTTCAATTATTATTCTACCAAAGAATAATACGTTGCGTATTTTTTGAAAAAATATAGAGGTTTTTAATTACGCTTCGTCGTATGATTATTCACGAATTTTTTTTAAATTCTTTTTTTTTTTTTTTTTGTAAAATCAACATTTTTACTCTCTCGGAAAATAATTAGGTTGATTTTTTATTTTTGTGAGTTTTTTTTGTTCGAAAAACAAGATACTGTTGCAACGATTTTTCGTTCGAGCGTTGTATATCAAATGTATTTTTCTTCTTCTTTTTTTTTCAAAGAAATAATCGTTTCGAAGAATAATACTCGTTATTTTGTGGTTTATTTGACGATTGGTTAACTTGTTTTCATTCAAAACGCGCGATATACGCGAGAGGGAGAGCGCGACATGACAGATTCCAGCTCATGTTCCTCTCCTCTCTCTCTCTCTCTTTTTCTCTCTCTCTTTCTCTTGTCGTGTGTAAAGCACAGATTTTGGACGCTTGTTTTCGCAACATTCCCCTCCCCTAGATTTTTTTTACTTCTTGCCCTCTCGACAATGTGCCACGAGTGTGAAATTCCCCACAGCGTCCCGTCTCGTTATGCAACTCTCGCTGTGTGTTGACTCCCCGATTGAAAATAGAGCGCCGGCGAACATAGAGAGAGAGAAAGAGAGAGAGAGCGAGAGAGAGAGAGAGAGAGAGAGAGAGAGAGAGAGAGAGAGAGAGAGAGAGAGTCAGTCGTATACGTGTATACATACAGATATACGAGAACCTATACGGAGCTCAGTCGCGTCTGATCTTTACCGGCTGCAACTACTGCTCTACTCTGTCGTGGGATAGTCTCGACGGTGCACCCCTTCCTCTACCCTCTTCTCACTCTCTCTCTCTCTCTCTTTCTCTCTTTCTCTCTCCCGCTTTTTGGTCGTCGCTTTCTTCTCGGAATTCGAGATGGACCACAAACACGTGCTGCGCTCCACTCGGTACACACCGACGCGAAAATATTCGTGAACTCATTTATGTCTTTTTTTTGTTCGGACCGTTTTTTCTCTCTTTTCTTCGTTTTTTCTCTCTGTCTCTCGTCACTCGATTCGAAGACGAGACAGACGCGCGGCCTCTCGTCGAGAAACTCCGTCACTAAGATCACCGAGAGAGGGAGAGAGAGAGAGACAGAGAGTGACAAGTTCGGTCCAACTTCCGGTGTCAAATAAAATTCGTCTTCGTTAAAGACCAATGGTTTTGTAACAGTTGTGAATTTTCGAGCTCCGATTTTCTACCATCGTTGAAAAAAGAATAATAATTATGAGATATTCACTATCACTGTTGTTATTATCGTACGTGTTGATATTATCGTTATAAATTGATAATAATGATAATTATTATTTCTCAATTATAAAAATTTCAATTATTTAAATTCATAATAATGATTATTATTATTTTTTCAATTTATCCCGTGAAATCGTATCTTTTTTTGTTTTTACATTAATTTTCATTCCACGTTGGTAACATACCGGAACGTGTACACGAAACGAGGCGATACCGTGAACATTTTCGGGACGAGAGACGTGAAAACAAAACGCGTGGGCAAATTCTCCTTGGCAGCGGCATCGAACAAGAGCCCGTTTGCGTCCGAAAACAGACTCGCTAAAACCCGGAAGTGTTTCTCTCCTCGCATTTTATCTCCAACCGTCTCCTTCCTCCTCTTTCTCCTCCTCCTCCTCCTCCTCTTCCTCCTCCTCCTCCACCTAACTACAAAATTGGAGACGTACATCGGCGAGCGAAACAAATATCTTTCGTATTATACGAGCGTGCGAGATTCCAAACGAGTACGAAAACACGACGGACACGAAGCTTTTTTTTCTCTTCATCGTTAAATTTTCAATTTCGTGTTTCGACCGACGGATGATGTCATCTTGCTCGTTACAGGTCGATGTGGCACGTAAACTTCATTGAGAACAAAAACAAAATAAAGACGAGAAGAGATAGAAAGCAAACAACAACAACAACAAAAAACGAAATATTTTGTTTTCCGTGTTACGCGCAATACACACGCCGCTCTCGTCTCGTTGATGTTAAACACGCGTCAACTACGGCCGAGGGCAGCTTTTTGCAGCATCGGTGATAAAGCTATAGAGACGTGCCGGAGAGACGGAAGGACGAAACGAAACGGGTGACACGGCATATAGAACGAGGACAATAAATACCCGGGATGGTATTTGTCAGCGTTTGTGTTTGGTTCGGTCATGTGAGAGACAGAGAGAGAACGAAAGAAAAAGAGCGAGAGAGAGAGAGAGAGAGAGAGAGAGAGAGAGAGAGAGAGAGAAAGCGCGTGTGAGTGAGAGGTTGGGAGGGGTAGGAGTGGTAGGCGAGCGACGGAGGGGGGGGGGGGGGGGGTTAGAACATAGACGAGGGATAAAGGATGGAAAATGGGAGAGAGCGAAAACATCAGCCAAGTAACATATATATATATATATAGAGAGAGAGAGAGAGAGAGAGAGAGAGAGAGAGAGAGAGAGAGAGAGAGAGAGAGACAGTAAGAGCGGGACGAAAACAATGTTTGCCGATGGAGAAATTAAACCGTGGCTTGTGTCAATATCGCGTTGGCTTTCGCTTTGCTATTTCCACCACGGCCACTGTCGCATTTCGCTCTCTCTCTCTCTCTCTCTCTCTCTCTTTCTCTCTCGCTCTCTCTCTTTCTCTCTCGCACTCTCTCTCTCTTTCTCTCTAGCCTATCCTCTCATCCCTCGTCTACTTTGTCATTTCGCTCACACTCATATAATCCATCCTCCCGCCTCTACCCCCCTCCTTCGTCCTCCCCCACCTTCATTTATCTCTTTTCTCGTGGTATACGCGCGCGGGTGTCTGTGTCTACGTGTGTCTGTCTCGTCTCTCGCAGTGCCTTTGTATTTTGCGAAACGCGAGAGCCCGCGGATTTCCCGCTATTCCATCTCGCCTTCGTAATTCCGGTGAAATTTCTCGTTCCTCCCTCTCGCCCCAAACCCTCCCAGCCACGTCCCTCTATTTCACTTCTTCCGTTACCGTACACGCGTTTCAACCAACTCCTCGTTCTGTTATCTGCGACGAGCTCTCGCTCGTTTTTCTTCCTCCTTCTCTTTTACATATATGTATAAGCATTTCTATATGTACGTATGTATAGAAATATGTATAAATATAGCGAGTAGTAGAGACGTGGAAAATTCAGGGTAAAGTTGACATCGCCGTCAGGAAATGGAGGAAATGAAATATTATTCATCGTACGTTCGAATATCGAGAAACGAGGAAGTACGGTTTTGACGTGAGAGGCATGAAAAGGAAAAGAGAGAGAGGGAGAGGGAGAGAGAGAGAGAGAGAGAGTGGTAGTACGGCCTCGGTAATGAACGAAGCGTAATTGTAATTACGTTTAAGTAATTATGATTCGAGAGTACAAAAGGAATCAAGAATTTCGCGATTGCTTCAAAATTTGTACAATGTAATATTCGTATAATTATCATGATAATGAAAGGAAAAGGAAAGAAAAATTTGCGAAATTTTCTTCAATATATATATTCGTCGATGTGAAATTGATTTTTAAATTGATCGCGAAATAATTGGCATAATTAAGTTGTATACGTCGATAAAATCGTTTCTCTGACGTAAAAGGAAAATCTACCGTTAAATATCGTTTCGTAGCTTAATTGAGTCAGAGGGACAATATTTTTACGTCCTACTACGTTGCTTCTCATATATTCTCGTCGTTTGGCGTTTTTCAGCTCTTTGGTACACCTGCCCTTTCTCGTTTAGCGACGAAAATCAGCAGCCATGGACCGAGCACGCTCTCGCTTTTTATTTCTCTCTCTCTCTCTCTCCCTCTCTCTCTCTCTCTACCCCTCGTTCGCTCTTTCGGTCTCTCTTCAACCCCCGCTCTCTTCCTCCCAACCCCTCTGCCTATCGTCACAAACGCAAGCACGTTTTCTTTCCCTTCCGCCCGCCGAAGCGCAATGGACTTGCGCGCTCGTGCTTTAAACCGAGCGAGAAAGCTGTACGCCGCGCGATGGAAGGGACGATAACGAGTGGTAGTGGGGGTGGGTGGAAAATACGCAAGCGCGTTTCGAGCGAAATTTTTCGTAGCCCCCGCTCGCTCACTCTTCTCTTTATCTATCTCTTCTCTAACTCATCGTACTCACTCACGAAACGTCTCGTGTCTTCGAGACGAACCATCCACCTTCTTTCAATCCCGCGATATATTTTCATTCCCTCTTCGCAGATCTCGGGATTATTTATCGAATGGAGGGGAGAAAAAGCTTAATTGATGTAATCCGAGAACTCGATCGGTTCATCGGCGGAAATTCTATCGAGTTTATCCTCCTCGATGTATCAGTTTGCGTTTCTGGAATTCCGTCGATCGAACCGAAAACAAAATAATAATAAACATACAATTGGAGATGAAAAATTTTGTAAAAAAAGCAAAGTTTTTCAAGAATTCTTCGATAATTCTTATTTCCATATTATTTCTCATGATGAACGATGAGAATAGTAATAAATCAAAATGTGCGACGAAGATGGAAAAATTTTCCGCTCCGTCTATTCTCTCTCTCTCTCTTTCTCGTCGTAGTCGTTCATTAATAATTGTCACCAACGACTAATAATGAAATATTTTTCAAACTTTATAATTTCTCTTCGCCGCGTTACAACGTCGACGGTAAACCGGATAAAGGGGAGGTTTGAGTGCACGCGTCATAGCGAAAAACGAGGTCAAGCTCGGCTGCGTTGCTTGGAACGTGGAGAACGAGAGTGAGAAAGAAAGAAGAAAAAAGAGAGAATAATGGAAAAAAGAAAAACGATACCGCGCGATTAATTTAACATAATAAAAAGTACGCCGGAGTTCAGTCCCCGCTTTTCCGTCCAGCGGCTCTAATCCGGTCCGACAAATTTAATTTTCGGTTAGACCGTATATATAGCTCGCTCTCTCTCCCTCTCTCTCGTTCTCTATCTCCAGAGAGAGATTCGTGCGCGCGCGTGTGTGGGATTGGACGGAAACGACGACGATGACGGCGCCGAAGCTTGCTCGTGGTATTAGTCGCAGGCGCGTCTGACCGCAACGTGCACTACCTACTGTGCTGCTCTTACAATGTCCGCACGCTGTTCCTGGCGTGTATTTCTACTCCGACATACTCCTCAAAATTCATTCTCCACCTCTCTCTCTCTCTCCCTCTAGAAACGTCACGATATTATGCCTTGGACATAATAAACCGAAATTCCTTGTTTCATCAAAGTTTAATATCTCAAACATATCTCTCGTTCATTTCACGGACAAACTTAATTATTAATACGAAGAATATTCGATTTATTCCTTCAAAATTCATTTTGATAAATTCGTATGAGAAATAATAATTATTTGAATAATAATGATAATAATTAGATCTAAAAATCGAAAAATTGCGTAATTTCAAGTGGATTCAAATACGAATAAATTTCAAAATATCCGAGTCAACAATTTGCATCAGTGAGAAACATAGGTGTATGCGTTTATACACGTACGAGTATTCGTCTAGTACACGGTAATACGTGTATAGAACGTACGTATTTCGTGGTAAGGGGAGAAACGCGTACCTCTATCTCTCATCCCGCATCATCTTCCTCCTCGGCGTTCTCGAGTGCTTTCGTTCCCTCGTATCTCTCGCTCTCCCGGCGTTCGTTCGCGTTCGCTATATTTCCAACCTGTATATATAGTCGAATATAGCGCGTATCGCGGATGGGTCGATAACGCGAGGCAACTCGCTCTCTCGCAGTCGGTGATGCCACGCGCTCTGTGTTAGGGGAAAGCTCGTTTCGTATACTATGTGTATATATATATATATATATATATATATATACATAGGAAGGTCTACGATATGAGCTTTCCTCTCATTCCGTAGTAAGCCCTCGCAACCGGAGATTCGAGAAGCGACCAATGTGTGCGAACCGACCAATCAACCATAACCATGACCATCGCATTATACCATCTCCCATCAACCCCCTCCTCCTCTTTTTCCAACCCAAGTACGATCGACGAAACCCAATAAATACGTCGAAATGAAAATTCATATTCAAGGGAAAATCAATCCCTCGAACAATAGCGAAACACGCGTCTGACTATGAAACTCGATATCTCTTTTCGCCGTAGCCCCGTTACCGTGCCGAAACGAGAGCGACTCGCGTTAATAAAATTTTCGAAACCAACAAAAATCAATTTCAATTTATAAAATCTTCGAATTAATTCCCCAGAATATTGTCAATCGATAAAATCATCGATATTTTATCCAATAATACGAAACACAATCTTATTTATCTCTTGTCAATGATCGTTTCGACTATCGGATAAAGTTTCTACCTCGATTGTCGATTGTTTCGTGGATGCGCGCGCAACTTTCATCCCTTACATATAAACCCCATGTATCTATATATATATATATATACCTATGTATATCTATATGAGCGACTTATGCGCAGTCTCCGTTGCCGCGCCGTGCCTGATTAACAGGTTGTCGTTGGCCCGATGGCGTATACAGTTTTCGGTCATATACATATACATACACATAACTATATATATATGTATATATAACGTTTGTTAGTAGCCCGTAGTAATAGTAGTAGTAGTAATAGTACACACAGACCGTCGGAAAAGCTCACTGACGCCTCGTCTCACTCGCGCCCTCCCCCCTCTCCGCCGTCTCCTCCGCCTCCTCCCTCTCTCGCCCCGTATATTCAGCCGAACTCGGCATCATCCCTCCCCCTCCCGGCCGCTCAGCCTCCCTCGCCGCCACCCGACGTAGTATTCCCCGACGCCGCCGCTACATAGCGCGCTTGCCGCCTCCACCATCAGCCGCCGTTTCCCTTGGCCCGTGTGCCAGCGTTCTCTCTCTCCAGTCGTCGACGGACGCCACGGCGAAACGGTGGAACGCGTTACGCGCGCGCGCGCGGCTCCCTAAAACCCGGTGGCTGCAGCGGCGTCGTCGTCGACGTCGTCGTTCCGTTTCTTCTCTTTATAACAAAATTCACGCGCGCGAGATATTCGAAGAAAGAGAGAGAGAGAGAGGGAGGGAAAGAGAGAAATAGGGAGAGAGAGAGAGAGAGAGAGAGATGTTGAAATTTTAATCTCGCGAACTCTCGTACTTAACGAGAGATATCATCGGAGGTAAGGGTGAAGGTGCGAGGGAGACGAGTGAGTGAGAGGGTGGTAGAGAGAGAGAGAGAGAGAGAGAGGGGGAAATACAAACGTCGAGAGAGAAAACAAAATCACGGCCTTGATGTGATCGACGACCTCTCGATCGCCGTGACCTTGCGAACAAAACTCAACGAGAGAGGAATTAAGAAAAGAAAAAAAAACAACGGAAATATTTGGTAATTCTTGTGTTTTTTTGTTTTGTTTTTTCCTTCCAAGGGGGTGGAAGAAAAATGTGAGAAATATTTCGAGACGACTCTCGTGTACGAGGTACTAGAGTTGGTGGGTTGCGTTTCGTCGTGCGTTACGAAGGAACGACAATAATTGTTGACAATGACGCGTTATCGGGATATATCCGATCGCGATCGATCTCCCTCAGTGTTGTGATACGACTCGATATTTTTTCGTTCTTTCGCTTTGCTTTACGTCGTCGTTGCGAGACTAACACGCACGCAACATACGGTTCTCGCTTCTACCGCGTCGAGGGTGATAGAGGAACAACAATCTTACGTACTTATATATGTACAGATTTGTGTAGATCTACATGTACGTATATACACACGTGTATATATATATATATATATCTATATATATATTATATATATAAATAATATATAATATATATAAGTATATATAAAGTTGTAACTACAAGAGGGGTTGCTTTCGGCTTCGGCCCTGAAGGAGAAGGATGCTTGCCTCGAGCATTCTCTATTTCGAGCATCCGCAAAGCTCGCACGACGCCGAGTGCCGCCTCGAGTCGTCGTCGTCGTCATCTTCGTCGTCTTCGTCGTCTTCTTCGTCGTCGTCGTCGTCGTCGTTGTCGTCGTCGTCGTCGTCGTCGTCGTCGTCGTCGTCGTCTGCTGTCCCCGTTGTCGATGAGACCGTGCCCATCTCACGGACCGCTAAGAATTGGCTCGCGAGTTGTCGAGGACGTTACCGATCGGTTCTTCACGGTCTGCTGGCCTAACGAGGAAAAATATCCTCTTTATATATAAATATATGTATATATATATATATATCTATATATATGTATATATATTTATACGTTTCTCGAACTCTCTGTAGGCGCTTCGCGTCTCAATCGCGTCTGTTGTCGTTCATCCCCCGCAAGGAGACTCGCGGCCATCGGCGAACGAACAAGAGAGAGAGAGAGCAATAGAGACAGAAAGAGGGAGAGAAAAGATGTAACCCTCTCGAGACTACTTGAATACGTAGCTTCGATCTAACGAACAAAAAAGGAGGTGGGGGATGATGGGACGTATCGAAGGCAAATGAGATTGTTTCGAGTGAAAAAGGAAAATCAAAGGAGATAACTCTTCGATAATTCGAGGTTTATGTCGACGAGACATTTCTTTCTCCAGGGATCGTGAAATTCGAGGTTGAGATCGATCGAGCGAAATCTGTGCATTGATTAAAAAAATAATAATAATTAAAAAAAATAAAAAAGAGTAACGATAATTTTGATTATGAAAATCGATAAGAGGACAATTTATTAGGGAGTTCGATTGTATCGTAGTGAATGTTCGTGTGTAATATATTCGAGTGTAAAACAATGATTTTTAATGATCGTAACGCGACAGATGTTCTAATTAGCGATGTAAGAGGACAGTCGTGAGCGAGAGGGAGGTAAAAGAAGGAACGAGTACGGAATATAAATTGACGGGGGTGATTTTTTTTTGTTTTTCCAGTTCTCTCGCGATTTTCTCCTCGGCCTCGTAATAATTCGTCGGTGCTGTCGCGACGTCTTTAGCTGATAATCTATACACTTATATATATATCCACGAAATAAACAAAACAAAAATAAATATATATATATATATATGTATATAAACGTAATATGTGTTAATTATGAGAAAAATTAGGGGTGAATGAAACGAGGGAAGAAAATAATCGAATCTAATGGGTTAATAGTGAAGTTGACATATCAAACGGTTAATATTGACGAGAGCTGGACGTCGAGAGCGCCGGCTAAAAGATCCCTAAAAAATTACGGTGGATTAAACGAGATCCTCGATCGTCTCGATATCGTGGAAAATAATCGATCGTTCGACGATATCGACGATACGACGAGGGAAAATACATAGTTCGTCGAAAAGTTTCAAAAACCGAGGTTTTTCAGTGTTTCTCGTACGCCTGCTAAGAAAGCCCGAAACATTAGTGCCCCACGGGAAAATGAAGAGATCCTCTTCTTTCTACATCTCAAGGTAAGGCAATTGGAATTTTTTTATTTTTCAACCCCTCGTAGACTTAACCCCGATTCTACGTAAAATAATATCTTTTTTATTTTCACATCGTTGATAATTCCGAGAGGTCGCTGAGAATAATTTTCATAATTGATAATTCGTTCGTCGGCAAGGCATGGTGGAGTGAATTATACGAAAACAGAATTATCACGATTCGATATTCTCGTATGTATAATTTATATCTCGTTAACGTAGCGATATATAGACGAGTATAAATTGGTCGAAATGCGAATGAAGCGATTTTACGTATTTTGCACGCAACGAGAAAGAGAACGATAGGGGCATTGGGGTGAAGAAAAAGAAGAGGGGGGAGAAAAGTAAAAGAGGAGGAGAACTCTCGTCGTTTTCTGTTCGCATGCACGATATACCGGTTAACGGGGATCTCCTGGAAAACCGTCGAGTTTACCTCGTAAAGGAAACTATATAGTGGAGCCGCACCAGCCAGAGAGCGAGCATTACCGCATCGAGCGCGTGCTCGGTAATTGCTATGGCGCTTATATATATATATATATAGTCGATAGTGTAACGCGCTTCGCCCGTTACAAATTGCTATTACAGCCTTCTCTCGCACAGGGCTATAATCTCGCGTTTCCCTTTCCTCTCACTCGTGGCCCAGCATCTCTCTCTCTCTCTCTCTCTCGTTGTGTATATGTATATGTATATATATATAATATATATGTACAAGGTACGAGCTTCGAATCGCTTTATAATTCAAAGACTCGTCTCTCCTGGATAGACGTATTCGTCACTAATGAAGCTGGAGATACGATTTCCTTTGAAAATGACTAAATGTCAGTTATTTACAAACCTAAATGACGATTTAAAATATTTATTTGAATTATTCACGCGAGCCAAATCGAAACGTTTATGAAAAAAATAATTGACGTAATTAATTTATAATTATTTCGACGTAATACGTAATCCTACGATAGAATTATTTTTCGAATATTCGTATTTCTATTTTTTTTCTTTAACTCGATTTGAAAAATCGTAAAAATAGAGATTAATTCGATAAATTTGTTCCGACAACGTACGTCATCGCGATCTCCAGTCGGAATTCGCTCGTCGACGACGAGAGGATCCTCCGTTACTTCGCTTCGACGTCGAGAGTGAAACGTTGAGTAGGCAACTGGAAAAACAGAGCTCTGTGTACTTTTCCGGGTGGAATGTTTTTCAAAGTAACGTTTGGGCTGCTCTCTCCCGTAGCGAGCGCCCTCTACTCCTCGTTTCTCTAGTCGTACCAGACTCGGCCCGTTTTCCGCTTCGAGGGAAAAGGAAGCCTACGCGTTATATACCAGTTACCGATGCTGCATATTCCCTCAGGAAAGTGCACGACGTGGAGGAAGAAAAAGCGAGGTAACGGTCGATAGAAAAGCCTTCGAAATGCAAAAATAACGGATGGGTGAGGTGGGGTAGGTGAGAAACCCTTGGGGAAAGAGTGGAGGTTCGCGAAAAAAAAAATTAAAGAAAACTAGATATATACAGATAAATGATCAAGAGAGAGAGACAGAGAGAACGAGAGAAAGAGAGAGAGAGAGAGAGAGAGAAAGAGAAAGAACCTACCTATATAAAAAAAGCTCGAAAAAGAAACTAACGTAGTCTCTCTTGGTATTTTCAAGGCACTGCCCGACTCGCTTTCTTCTTCAACCCCCCCTCGCCCCGTCCTTTTTTCTTTTTCACTCTACGCTTCCGTCGGCACGAATACCGAAGAAGCGCCCAGCTATGCGGAATTATTAACGTTCCTTCTCGAGATATAAACCCGAGTACATCTGCACTGACACAAATACAAGTATATATATATAAAGTGCGAGAAACGCACGTGCACTTTACGTAGATCGTACCTTTCATCTTCCATCCCTGGTTCGCTCGCACCAACACGTTTTCATATACACGTAATTTGAAATGTGTAAATATATATATATATATATATGTTTCTGAATTGAACGAACAGAATCTTCCCCTTCCTATTTCATCAGTGCTTTGGCTCACGCCATATGCAAGTTTATTCCCTGGGTACCCTCTAGTCACCAACCCCCGTCGCAAACGTATCACACGGTCTCTATGTCTGTGTGCGTGTGTACTTCGTTAGAGCAGTTATTTATTCGGTGCGAGAGATCGTTGCATATTCCAGTTTAACATATATGTATATAAACGTACGTACTCAGCCGGATTTAATATACAGGTATATGCTGTATACGAGATGTAAATATACGTGCTCTTAAACTCCTAATGATTTAGTCAGATTTTGAGCGAGACGTGGTAGTCTGCTCAGTCACATACTTTAACCCTCGAGGCATTTTAACTCGGCCCCAACGGTAAATGAGTAAATGTTTTTTCCTCTCCTTTCTTTTTTCTGAAAAGTAAAAGTTTTTATTTATTTTGAGACATTAGTTTATTTTTATTTTTATTTTAATTGGATGCGAATCTTTTTTTTTTTATTGATTTATCGACGATGATAATAACGATGGACGATAGAGTTTTACGTTGACGAAGAAACGCACAATCTCCGGTGACAATTTTTCCGTCGCTATCTTGGCTTTATGCCGAAGGACACGAGACTACGATGAGACGATTCACGGTGTTCCGGGACCGGGTCTTTTGAGAGACGCGACACCGGAAAAGCCTCTTCGCCAAACAGATCTCCGATGTCCCGGAGTTCGGACATCCGATACATCGTTTGGCTGGTAAAAGTTAAAACAAAATAGAGACACAAAAAAAAAAGATAAAAAACGAAATTTGAGAAATATTCGAATATTTATATTCGAACAAATTGCGATGAAAAATAATGAGTCAGGGTTTCGTGGATTTTTGTCGAACGAGTTGTTTACTTCGAGATAACGAGAGAAACATAGAATACGATACATCGTTGCGGACATTGCGAAGTATTTTATCGAGGAACGTCTCGGATTTGTTTTTAGAAAATAAAAAATAAGAAAAACATTTCAACGAGATGAAAAAAAAAAACAAAAATAGGTGAATCTCTTGTAACGAGATTCAAACGTTCTCGAGTTCACGAGTATTAATGACAAGAAGCGAGATAAACGTATCGACGTCGGAACGACGATCTCGAGAATATTTCTCGTCAAAGAAAAGTGTTTCGTCGATTTTATTTTTTCTCGTCGCTTCTCGAAGGAAAATATTTTTCTTCGGTAATCTTTCTATTTTTGTTGCTGTTGCACTTTATCGACTTTAGTAACAGAGAATAACGGGATCAATAAATACTCAACGCTTAAAAGAAAAGTGTGAAATATCGCACGCGAAATATCGTTAACTTATTGTCCTAAAATATCTTCGATTCTTCTATTTCTTTTTCCAACACTGAAAAATAACGCTATTTTTTCATCTTTTTCGTTAAATCACAATTTAACGAATTTTCGGCGAGGAAAGATCGTATTCGGTCTCCGAAACGATGTTGCAAATGTGAACTTTTACAGCGGCTTGAAGATGTTGCGGAAAGCTCGATACTGTGAATGCCATGCTGTCGAAAAATGCACGAGTCGAGTCGCTCGGATTTGGCGATTTTTTCATTCTTCCGTTTCGACCGTTCGTTCCACCGCCCGATTGACGTCGCGGTGTCGCGTTCGCGGCACCTTGAAGCACCTCCTTCGAGGAGAGATGCGAGGGCTCCATAAGACGAGTGCATAGATTTCTCTCAGCGGCTTGAGGCGTTGCCTGATATCTGTTGATAACTCATTTTCATAATTTATTATGAAAAAAAAACAAAATAATAATAAAACAATTAACGACTTTGCTCGTATTTCACGAAATATGATTTCTCCTTGCGTCTCACTGACCGCTCGTTCGTATCGTTGGCTCGAAGCTCCGATCGAAAATTGAGCTTTCTCGGTGTTCTTCCAGCCGATTGAGTTCCGGATTTAGCGCTCAATGGAAGCTTCTCCTTGGCTGTAATCGTGTCGGCGCTGCTGACCGACGCCAGCGACGCGAGATCCGTCTCGGAAATCGCCGTTAGCTGAGACAATGAGCGCGACGACGATCTTAGCCGACGTTTCTCGCTTCCTTTCGGCGAGCCACAATTGCTCGATGCCCGACTGTCCTCGTTTGAATCATCGACCCTGCGATTAACCAATCAAATATTACCCGTGAATAATTACAAATATTCTTTTTCTTTTCTTTTTTTTGCCGAAAAGAATAAAAATAATAATTAACGAACTATAATAATTTCTAAACAAAATTTTTTTAATAATATTTACTCACGAATAAATATCAAGAAACTCGAGATTTTTCTCGCTCGAGCACGAACGCAGTGACTTGCGCCTCTCGGTTTTCGCTTCCTTCAATATATTATCCTCTCGCTGATCCTTCAATTTGTGCCACAACTTCTTGCAAATACTCACTAGAGAAAATAACAAAAATATCCTCGAATTATTATAATCATATAAATATAATTCTTACGACATTTTTAATTTCATTTTTTTTTAATACAAAATGTAATTCGTAAAAAACATTTCTACGGCACGAGAATATTTCTTTTTATTCGTTGATAATTCACGTAAGCCGAAATATTATGATCCGCGTCCCGAGCTTACGCGTAAGCTCTTTGTCGTTGCATCGGGGCGGAAATAGGAACGAGAAATACGAGAGATACGAGCTAGAGTCGTAAAGCCTCGAGTCGCAAGACATTGTAACGCGAGATTTTTTTGTATATATGTAAAAATAGTAATATTCTCGCGTTTCCTCCGCTACACGCAAAAGCTCTCGTGTTCGTGCAAAGAAAAAACAACGAAAAGAAAATGAAATTAAACGACGTCCGAAATATATGCGCGAAAAGAGTTCGAGGCAACGAAATAATAAAAAAATTCATTCGCGTGCAGCTTCTCCCTGTTTTTCATCCCTCAGCCACCCCGACGATGGGAACAAACTTTACGTGGCTCGGGTTATATTTTTTTCCGTTTCGCGTCATACGCGAAACGGAATCGCGAGAAATGACGTTTGCGATAAAAACAAAATAATAAAAGGGAAAGAAAATAGCGAAATATTTGGGAAAAAAATGTATTATTTTTTTTTCTCTCTCCCGGAAATCTAAAATAATTAGAAAACTGAATTTGTTCAATGAGAAAATCCCCGAGGGCTCCGAGCGAGGGATCGTACCATGAGCGTTGCAGAGATGGATGAAAAAAAAAGTGTGCGTAGGTAGATGTTGCGACACGTGTAGGTTACGAATATTTTCGTTTCGGCTCGCTCGTTTATCAGTTGGCGATATCGGAAACCGTTATCGCGCATCTACACATTTATATTCGCGAATATGAAATATGGAAAAGATCCTTTTTCACGTTGCGCCGTTAGTGTCGATTTTTTTTTTGTTTTTTTTTCTTTTTTCATGGAATATTTTCATTACCCGGAGTATCGAGCTCTTCGGCAATGTTTTTCCACAGTGCGATTTTCTGACTCTTGTTATTGCTATTTTCCTGATTGGCATCGTATAATTCGGGATTGAGCTTGACGAGTTCGATGAGCTTATCCTCGTCGACGAGATACACGTCGTTCGATGTCTTGCGCGGCATTATCGGCAAATTATTTTTCCGAAATCTTCGTAGCGTTCCTTGAACGAAGAAAAAAACGTTTTTTTTTGTAACTTTTGAAATAAACCGAAGGAAAGGATGAACGAAAAACATATAATATATTTCTGGTTACGTTTCGACGAGAGTCTCGCGTACGCGTGGGAGAAACGGTCAAGCACTGTGACAGTTGAACGTCGAAATAACACGATTCGGATCGTCTCGTAGGGTGTGTTTTTTTTCTCTCTCTCTCTCTCTCTCTCTCCCTTCCTCGCGATCGCCGCTCGGCCAGGAAATATATATTTTTTTTCGGCCGCTCGAGCATGACCGAGGCGATTAATTAAGGCTCACGGATGAGCTAGAGACAAGGTTTACTTTTCTCCTCTTTTTTTTTCATCCCTAGCCTCGCTCGCGGGGATTTAGGTCTCGTTAGTCGAATCGAACGATTTTGTCTTATTTTTTTTCCCCTTCTTTCCTCGTCTCTGCCCTCGGTCTCGCCCGAAGAGCCTGTCGAATTTCATCCCTTTCTCGCGTTCCCCTGGCATCATCGTTTCAGCCCGCTTTGCCACCCTCGCTTCGTCGACCGTTCACCCTTTACGTACAACCGTTTCTTTCCACCCTCTCGCTTTCGCCCTTAATGTCGCTTTTATCCTACCACGTTCGATTCCCCCTCCCCCGAGACGCCCCTCGAATAGCAACATTTGAACAATTATATCGAAGCCAACCTCCCCCTTCATCCCCACACCTCCGTCATCATCCCCTGTTTTTAGTATCGAAACGCGGACCAAAGGGGTGAACGTTGGTACGACCGAATTCTGTTCCTTCCCGATTAGGGGTTGCTATCTGTATGTACGTATGGGGTCGTAAAATTGCGAGGCTTTGCATATAAGCCTGCGAAATTGTTATCGCTCATCCCTCATCGATCATCCCTCCGTCTCGTCTGTACTTATATTAACGTTACATTTTTTATTCGAATTTTCGACATAAATAAACACGTAAAAATTATTCAAGTAACACGATTCGTTACAAATATATATATATATTTATTGTTTGAGGGTTGTTTGAGTCGAAGCTCGTAGAGATATGTATTTCGTATCACGTGTCTTCGGACCACGATCAGATAGCCAACCCCGTTTTCCCGGCTAGTCCCGAGTCTCTCGTGTACGTCCCGTTTCCAGAATCATCCCCCTCGACACGTTTCAACCCCCGTCGCCAGACTACGGACGTATAATGAATTTTTGAAAAGTTCCTCTTCCTTTGCGATACGACAGGGAACGACTGTTCGGTGGTCTTCGTCATCCCTATTGCCAACCCCCTCTAACAATTTTTTGAGTATATATGTATATATATATATATATATATGTATGTGATCGAAGAGTTTGTCAATCTCGCGTCAATTTCACCCTTCAAATTTGACAACGAACAATTTAACGCACTTCGGATTATTTCAGCCCCTCTCGAACACCAACAATAATTATTTCATTTTATTCCACGTACCATTTTGATCGAACGACCCATCAAGGGTTGCTGTTATTGCGAATTCGACTGTTTTTCTTTTTACCTCTGATTAAAAAAAACACCAATATATATATTTGCCAAACGTACGATGAATTTCATTAATTTAACAACGACTACCTTCCCCGTAAAAAAAGAGCCACGCGTATTTACTTTTGTACTTTTCATTACTCGCTGCACTTTTCGATAAACGCGATATCATTAAATGAAATCAATATGTATTTTTCCCATTAAAATCCCGCGCACTCTATATCGCGTATCGGTAAATATTGACCCGCGTAATATTTTTTTTTTGACACGACGAGGCGATTGCTCATGCGGGTATGATTCGTATTCGAAAAGCTCGAGTAACCTTTTCTCGGGATTAATTTCAGGACGAATAAAAATTCTCGCTCTCGCGTGTACGCGATATTTATAATCGGACATTTTGTTTTTCGTATCTTAACCCATGTTTTAAGTACGATCTACATAATCATTTATAGTTTTCGCATATTAGTTTTTGTTTCAATCTCGGTCTGGTGAATTTTCGTGGTAACGCTTACCACCCTCGCCGCGTTCTCATTTCCGGTGCGTTAATTAGCTGGCACAGGATGTGCATCGCGCGCACGTGCCTAATCATATATAGCAGACCTCGTTTCAACCCCAAGCCCGAGTGCAAGGCAGCGAGAGAGAGAGAGAGAGAGAGAGAGAGAGAGAGAGAGAGAGAACGATATTTTCCTCGAGCGAGAAGAGGAGAAGGGTGGGCTTTACGGCGAGTTCAAACGTACAGTAGAAAGAGCCTAGATTGGGAAGCAACGAAATGGGACGGTCTCTAAGGGGGTTGAGAGGGGTGAGCTGGGGTTTGGTAGGGGGAGAGACGAGAAGGCCAGAGGCGAAGGGAGGAGAACGGCATAACTCGCTGACGAGATTATAATCAGGCAACATGGATTAAAGCTAGAGCCGCTCCTAAAGCCAAACTATGCTTTCGGACGTGTTTTACGATTTCTCGTCTATATATATATATATATATAGTATATA